>PVKB01001653.1:320055-339291 GCA_004027205.1 Ctenodactylus gundi
GGGGGGGGGGGGGGGGGGGGGACAGCACATAGCTCTGTAATACAGTGGAGCTCATAAACTAAACAGATTTATAGTTGGGAAGAATCTTGGAGGCAATCTTTTTGCCGAAAAAAAATATTTATTAGTATGTGTTTGCAATATGCAATAATTACATTCTACTTGAGGAATTGATGCACATACATATCACATCTTAGTAATTTTTATTTTTCTCCCTCCCTTCCCACCCTCACCACCCCCTAGATCCCCTTCATCTCTCCCCAAAAATCTGTCTCTCTTTTTCCTGCCATCTTGGAGACAATCTTGAAAATTTTCATATTCAACCTGTCAGTGTTGGTTTTGCCTTAAATTGATTTTGAGCCCAAATTAGATGTTAGTACTTAAAAATATATAAGCTACATATATTTAAAATTTTTAATTTCTTTATTAGTACATAATAATAGCAATCAGCTTGATAAATTTGTGTATTTACATATCGCATCTTGATCATTTTTACTTCTCTGTGCCATTCCAATCCCCCCACCCTCCACTCCTTCCCTTCTCCACAAAGTCTGTCTTCTCCCATCTCTCTTCTACTTTAGTCCTTTACTTTTTTTATAGCTCAGTTTTTTTCATATTAAAGAAGCCATGCATTATTAAACCTCCTGTGTCTGATTGATTTCATTAAGCATAAGGTACACCCTTCCTACAAATGGTTCAAATTTATGTTTCTTTATGGCAGAGTAGTACTCCATTGTGGATATATATCACATCTTCTTTATCAATTCATCTGTTGACATATCAGCTGCTTCTAAGGTTTAGTTATTGTAAGTTGTGCTGCTATTATAAAAATGGGTATGCATGTTATCTTCACTCCTATAAGATGACTTTAACTCTTTTGGGAAGATACCCAGTAGAAGTATATAGCTGGGTCAAATGGGATATCTATTTTCAGTTTTTTTAACAAATCACTGTATTACTTTCCATAATGATTGTAGTAGTTTATAGTCCCACAATATAGAATGGCTTCTTTTTCTCCACAACCTCACCAACATTTGTTGTTTTTTGAGTTTTTGATACCAGCTATTCTTATCAGAATCTGTCATTTTGATTGTATTTTTCTGTGGGCTAAAGATGCTGAATGTTTTGCATATATTTATTGGCTATTTGGACTTCTGAGAAATATCTACCCACCTTAGTTGTCCATTTTTGATCAGGTATTTTACTTTAGGGATTTTTTTCAGTTCTTCATATGTTCTAGGTAATAGTCCTCTGGCAGAAATTTTTTCCCATTCCACAAGTTTTCTCTTCACTCTGTTGATTGTTTACCTTGCTGTGCAGAAGCTTTTTAACTTGATATAATCCCATTTATTGATTCTTGGTATTATGTGAATTTGGTGTTTTATTGAGAAAGTCCTTGCCCATACCTATGTCTTCAAGTGTTTTGCCTAATTTATCTTTCAGTAGCTTCGTTGTTTCCATTTTAATATCTTGGTCTTTGATCCATTTTTATCTTGATACATGGTGAAAGTTGTGAGTCTAGATTTATCCTTCTGCATGTGTCTAGCCAGTTTTCCCAGCACTATTTCTTAAAGAGGCTGTCTTTTCTCCAGAATAAGTTTTGGCCCCTTTGTTGAAGATCATCAGATGGCAGAGGGTGCCATCAGACTATCTCTGCATCCTCAATTCTGTTTCACTGATCCAACTGTGTATTTTGTGACAATACCATAAGCTATATAATTTTAAGCCTCTAGGATTTGTTTTCTTCTATTCTGAAAAGTAAGAATCATTCATCTTTTAAGTTTTGGGGCATTAGAGGAATGAAGCATTGCTGTCACTTAAATCCTCAACTGAGATACTGCCCTGTTGTTTCTCAAAGAGGAGCACTAAGACTTTTGTAATTACAAAGACTCTTCTTCGTGGACAAATAATGATACCTCCATGTCATTCTGTATAATCAGAATGGAAAATGCCAAGTATAGGTGTGTAATAAAAACTTATTCATGTTGAGGATTACATATATAGCAGCCCTCTAAAGCCCCTCCAAACCCATAAGTTCCATATTTACAGTTTTACCTAACTACATATCAAAAATATCTGGGAGAAAAGATTGGGAGGATGCTTTCAATCTTACTTTCTCCCCCACTATATACCCTTCACCTCAAGCCTCTTAAGAAGAGCTCAACAAAGTCTTCCCTGCTGTGGAGCAAATGAATATCAGGCATTTGCTAAATTCTTGGGAAACCTAAGAAGTAAGAGATGGCTGATCAGCCTGATGGCCAACATACTGCTGCATTCCCCGTGTTGGTGGATGTTAAAAAAGCCTGAGTGCTCCTAAGCATCAGAGAATCAGGTGTAGGGTTGCCAAGGTTCCTGTCCAAATATGCCAACAAGAAGGGCAAACAGGTCTCAGCAGAGAAACACTAACAGTACCCCACCTCTTCTAGATGCTGAGGAAGGGGTGTGCAATGAGTCTGAGGGGAGCACATCCACGAGGTCAAGTACACTGCAGGGGAAAAATCTCCAGTGATACACTCAAAAGCACTGTGAAAGAGCTTCTGAATCTCCAAACAACCATGTAAGTAAACCAGCTTTAAATGTTGCTCATGTCTAGAGAACATGAATTGGTCTTCCATAGTGCCTTTCAGAAAGCACTCCCCCACCTTACTTACCTCTCTTTCATTCTCTGCTTCAATAGAAAAGATGAGAAATACTTTTTTAAAAAAGGTATATTAAATGAGGGTGGGGAGGGTGAGGAGGGTGGGGAAGGTAGAGTGAAGGTAATTTGGAAAGAAGAAGCCAATCCTATATCTTTCCCAAGAAAGTTGCCAACCATTCTTGAGATGTCCTTACCTTAGGAATTCAGAATAACTGCACATTCAAATTTAGACTCCACCTTTGACAACAGGACTAATTTCTGAGATGAGACTATTCCACAATTTAAAAAGGACTTTGGATTAGCAAGCAGTGGCTAGAAAAATCAAGAGCCTGCTAATTCTTGTATTCTGAGTAAAATCATTTTCTATTGAATAAATTGTAAAGGGACAGTTAAAGAACAAAATTAAATTTGCTCTGTAATTGATATGTTCGTGTTCAAGTTAACAGCTATGCGGTGATGAAAACAAGTAACAGTTTCAACCACCTGTCAATGAACAATTGGAGATCTATTACACTTCAACAAAAAGACAATTGTTACAGTGAGACAATGTTGGCAGAAGTGGGTCCCCTATTGTGACGAATGCCACTATTCACACATTTAATTGCCTTCCTCACTGATTTGCTCTTCTATTTGCTCTCTTTTGGGAGCAAAACACATTTATTTACTTTTCCATGAAGGACAGTTTAGCCTTTCTTATTAAATTAGCTTCTGACTTCCATACTCATAAGATCGATCTGTTTTTCTTTAAATGAATGGTAATTCTTTCTCTAATAACAATTCTTGTTTCAACTGAAGAAACACTACTTTTTTTTTATTCCCCATCATACTTACTTACTAAACAAAAATAAACTTTTCATCGTGTGTAGGAATGGGAGACTTAGCACGGGAGAGCCAACAGTGCCTTCACGCTAAGCTGCGTGCCAGTCCATTTTGTATTTTGATTTTGCTAAGTCCCTAAATTGTCCAAGCTGTGATCAAATTTGTGATTCTCATGCCTCAGCCTCTCAGTTCACTGGGATTGTGGGCCTGCACCACCAGCCCTACTCTTACTTTGTATGTTTTTTTTTTTTTAAAGATAATGCTTTCTTTACAGCTACAACTACTTAGCTATCAAAAGCATGATTCTTACGTATGGTGAACCTTCAGTTGGCTACATTTCAAAATTTCTTCCTTATGATGGTTATTGAAAATTATAAGCTCATAATCACTCATAATTTCTGAATTTTTGTTCAGTTGAAGGATTGACCAAAGTATTTAATGCCAAATGAGTGGCAAAGCTATTGATGACAATTTGAAGATAGTTCCAACAGAGAAAAACTCAGATGACATTAAACAAGAAAAAAAAAAAAATATATATATATATATATATATAGAGAGAGAGAGAGAGAGAGAGAGAGAGAGAGAGAGGATCTTGCTCTGTAGCCCAGGCTGGTTCTGAACTCACCATGGAGCCCAGGCTGGCCTTGGACTCATGGCAATCCTCCTGTCTCAGCCTCCTGAGTGATGGCATTATAGCCATGTGCCACCACGCACAGCTTATGTGGTGCTGGGGGATTAAATTTGGGAACTTAGCACTTGACTTAGCATTTGCTATGCAAGTGCTTTAACCGCTGAGCCATTCCTCCAGCCCTGGAAAGTATTTTTAAAATTATTCAGCAAAAGAATGTTCTTCTAAATTGAAGATGATTGACAGGATTTTTTTGTAACACTTAAACTATGCAAAATTATCCATCATTTACAATGAACAAGATATCTGTGGGACTTCCAGGCAAAATGACAGCTGAGTAGGAGTCCTGCTCAATGGCTCCGCATAAGGTCATCTAAAAAGTTAAGAAAAAAAAAAAAAAATACTTGGTCACCTTAGCTTGGAAAGGGAGAAGAGTTCCAGAAATTGAAAGGAGGCCACAGGAAGGTTAGAAACCCCAGAGATGGGTAAAAGGCCGAAGAACAGCCAGCATGAGAAGCCACTCCAGGCTGCCTGGGAAGGGCTGTGAGCAGAAATGAGCAGCCAGAAGCCATAGATGTAACATAAGCCCATAGCCAGGAGCTGCAGGAGTAAATAGCAGCTGGCAGTGTTGGTCTCCAGAAACGATCCTGAGTGGGTAGGGCAAACAGTAAATTCACTGTGAGTTTCCTCCTTGAAAAGGCATCCGTGCAGCTCCGCAGATCAGCTTAGAAGAAGCAGTGATGTAGACAGGAGTCATGTTTATAAGAACCCAGGTCTGAACTGTTTTGGGTAAAAGAAGCCACAGATGGGTCATACATCAGGGACTTGGGGGACATTCTTAACCAGTTTCTAGAAGAAAACTAGCACAAGACACACACACAAAAAAAAATCTTAAGGGAGAAAGACTACTGACAGTTTGAACAGATTAAGCTATAGAGAGACCAGGATGGAGAAAGCAGAGAGCCCTGTTCTCTGGGGAAGAGAAGCCAAGAAAGATGATAGAGCTTTGCTGGTAGTGAACTAGACACATTGAAAACCATCAAACTGTTATATTTCCCTCACTGCCTACTCCCAGCACAGAAATCCTTGGACTTTTGTCTCCCTCCATCAATAGCCATAGATATATTCAGAGAAACATCCTAGCAAGGCCATAAAGTGAAATTCTTTAGCAATAGAATTATGAGAAAAAAATATAATACGACACATGCAGAAATGTCTGACTCCCCCAAAGCTAACATCATGGGCCCTGAAATAGTGAAACATATGGGAAAAGAAGTCAAAAGATAAGTATCTAATTCACTTCAAACAAGACATACTTAAATGAATGCTAGAAATGATTGATGAACTTAAAGAGGAGTTCACTGAACAACTAATGATCTTAGTTAATAAGAAATATACTGGCTTTGTGAAGATACAAATAAAAACCTGGCAGAGGTAAACAACGAAAAGCAAGATAGGAAATAACCTTTTTGTAGAGAAATAGAAAATCTGAAAAGAAATCTAGCTGAAATTCAGAATATGGAAAATTCATTTGAAAGCAGGGAAAGCAAGCTCAAACAGTGTGAGGAAAGAGTATCAGACCTTGAAGATAAGGTTGATGAATTAAATACATCATTCAGATATGACTCCAAAGCAAGAAGGGAGCAAGGTAACTGGATACAACAGTGGCTGGATGACTCAGAAGGAACCTACCTTAACATTATGGGAGTAAGAGGAAAAGCAGAAGACAGCACAAAGGGTATAAAGAATTTAATCACTAAAATCATGGCAGAAAAGTTCCCAAATCTAGGAACAGAAATTAATATTGATGTACAAGAGGTATGAAGAACACGAAATAATCTCAACCAGAAAAGAAACTTGCTAAGTCACATCACAATCAAAAATCAGAAATTCAATACAAAAAGAAGCTATTAAAAGCAGTATGAGGAAAACATTATTCTACCAAGACAAAACCATCCAAATAACTCCAGACTTCTCAGTGCAAATCTTAAATGATACGAGATCTTGAAACAAATTTTTTCAAGCTTTAAAAGAAAGAAAATGTCAACTCAAATTGTGGTATTCAGAAGAATTATCCCTGAAAATTGAAGAGGTAAAACAATTATCATGACAAATAAATACTAAACAAACTTACCACCACTAGACTAGATTGCAGAAAATATTGAAAGAAATCTTAAAGAGCCAGGGAGAAGTGCAGCACCAAATAACTCAGAGGAAAGGGAATATAGAAAGTGATTTTTAAAAAAAGGAAAAACAACCAATACCAGGAAAAAAAGACAAGAACAAGGTTCAGTAAAAATTCTACAATAATTACTTTCAGTGCTAATAGTCTTTACCTACCAATCAAAAGATATAGAGTGGTAGATAGGATCAAAAACAAAACCCAACCATTTGTGTTCTATAGGAGACACACTACACCCACAATGAATCACACACACTGAAGGTGAAAGGATAGAATCTAATACTCCATGCTACCGGAGCCTGAAAAAAAAAGGGGGGGCGGGTGGGAATAGCTGTACTCTTCTCAGTTACAGCAGATTTTAAAACAAACCATATCATAAGAGACAAAGATGGAATAACCCAACAGTTATAAACACACATGCACTTCATTTTGGCATACCTACATACATAAAATAAACTACTGGACATGAAAGGTCACATAGACCCCCCCCCCCTCCACTGCCCCATGCAATCATACTAGGAAACTTCAATATCCCAGTGTAACAAGTAGATAGGTCAGACAGACAAAAAAAAAAAAAATCAACAGTCACCTGAGCTAAATCACACCATTGAACAAATGAATTTAACAGATATCTAGAGTATTCTGACCAACTCAGCATAATACACCTTTTTCTCAGCAGCACATGGAACTTTTTCTAAAATAGACCATATCCTTGGCAATAAGACATGGCCCTCAGTTTAATTCCCCAGTATCACATAAACTGCTTATAGTGGCATATGCCTGTAATCCCTGCGCTAGGGAGGCTGATGCAGGAGGATTGCAGTGAGTTTGAGGCCAGCCTGGGCTACAGAATGAGTTCAGAACATCCTGGACTACAGCACAACTCCCTGTCTATAAATAAATAAATAAATAAATAAATAAAGTGAATGAAAAAATGTTCAGCATCTTTAGCCATCAGCAAAATACAAATTAAATCAATCAAATCACCAGAAGTTCTATCTAACTCCAGAAAAAAAATGGCTGGTGTCAAGAACTCAGAAAACAACAAATGCTGGCGAGTTTGCAGGAAAAATTAATAAATATTTGGGTAGATAACAGAGAGGGAGATAGTTCATATCAGAGTGCTGTTTCATTACTGGCGATATTAACTTTGATCACTTGGTTAATGGTAGTTGCCGGGTCTTTTCACTGCAAACTTAGTTGTGGGGAGAAACTCTGCAACTATGCAAATGTCTTGTTTCTTATCATATATGCACCTCTATGAATGTTAGCACATTCTAGTGAATCTTGACTACACCAGTTATTACTGTGATGTTTACGAAATGACTTCTTATTTCCATCATTCTAACTGTTTATTTAATTGAAATTTTGCTATATTGAAGAATTATCTCCCTCTGTTATCTACTCAAATATTTATTTATTTATTTATTATTTATTCTATTACTGGGGATTGAACTAAGGGCCTCATAAAAGCTATGCAAGATTTATTAATTTATTCATTATTTATGAATTATGAGGAAATGATTGCCTGCTATATAACACATTCAGACCTTCACAAAAATTAATTCAAACTCAGTCAGAGACTATATTCATAAAATACTAAACCCTAACTTGATCCTTTTCTATAATTATTAGGCTCAAGAGGTTATTGCAGTTTTTCCTGATTGCTAACTCAATTCTAAATATGCTCCTACAGGAGGAACAAATCCCACAGGAACTCACAGTAATGAACTTTGGCAAATGCATATAACTATTACAAACCATATGGGTGACTTAAATGTATCTATGTAACTGTAGACACCTATTCAGGTCTAAACTATGTTACTGCTCAAACTGCAGAAATACCTAAACATGTAAAAAATTATTGTCAACCACCTCTTATGGGATAGCCCTCTCAAATAAAAACTGTTAATGGGTCTACATATATGTCCAAAACCTTAGAAATATTTTTTCAGTTGTGGACTATTAAACATATAATAGGCATTCTGCACAACCCCCCAGATCAACCTATTACAGAAAGCATAAATAGAATTACAAAAAACTCAATTTAAAAAAGAAGACAGGGGAATATGGAGGAGACTTTGCTTCCACAAAAGCAATTATATAAAATACTTTCTATTTTTAAAATTGTGGTTCACAAGGACTTTCAGCTATGAAAAAACATTTCATTCTTGCAAATCAGAACCTACCTAAGCCTTTAGTTTTATATTGTCACCCATTATTCCATTATTAGGACTTAAATGACATGGGCCTGCTGATTTGTTGTTGTTGTTTTGTTTAACACAGAGTCTTGCTCTGTAGTCCAGGCTGGCCCTGAATTCACTTTGTAGCTCTGGCTGACATCGAACTAATGGCAATCTTCCTGTCTCAGCCTCCCTGCATCCCCACCACCACTAGAACAGCACGACTTGTTTCTCTTCCACTTTTGTGCAGTGGCTGCAACCCTGCTACTGTCCACAGCCATCCACCTTGGACTCAGCCTCACCTGACACCCTGCCACTAACCTTCCTAGATCCAACTGCTGCTTGCCTGGGCACATACTGCCCAGTCTGGTTTCATTTTGCCTGCCTACCATGATGACCATATGTGACTGTAAGTAAATTAAGAATGATTTTAGTTGAAGGGGACAGAAAACCCAGCTTGCAAACAAGACTTAACAAGAGTAAGTAGAAAAATTAGGGTTTCTTTTCCACAGATAAGTGGTCACCTATGTTAGTTCGGCAGCACAATGTCACGAGGGCCAGGGCCTCTGCAATTCTCTCAGCCTCTCCCCGTTGGTAGCAAGCAAGTGCCCAACTCCACAAACAATGTCTGCCCACTGTTGAGAAGGGGAAAAAAGGATGCAGCCAGTCTCGTCAAGAAACTCTTTGATAATCCAGAAAATCCTCCGTGTTCTATGCATGTTTTCTCAATTAGAATTGTGTCAAAGGGGCTGTGTGGGTTGATTGTTAAAATACATATATATACAGTATTCCTTACAAATGTGATGGAAATAACAATTATTCTTGAAAGCATACTATTTACTCTGATGAACTTATGATAAAGAAAAAAAAATAACATGCCAGACCCAGTAGCACAGGCTGTAATCCTAGCACTCTGGGAGAGGAGGCAGGAGGATCACAAGTTTGAGCCCAGCTTGGGCAATTTAGCAACTTGGCAAGACCCTGTCTTGAAATAAAAAATAAAAAATGCCCTATGGATATAGCTGAGTGTGAAAGCTCAGTCTCCAGTGCCACAAGGAAAGAAAATAAAAGGGACGGAAAGGAAAGGAAAGGAACAAAACTAATGTGAATACTTTTAAAACATTTTTTTGATGGCACTAGGGATTGAACCTATGTCCTCCCCGATGAGCTATATCCTCAGTCTTTCTTCCATTTTCATTTTAAGACAGGGTCTTGCTGAGTAGCCTAGGCCTGGCTTGAACTTGAGATCCTCCTACATCAGCCTCACAAAGTCCTGGGATCCCATGCCTGTGCAACCAGGTGTGGCCCAATCAGTGTATTTATAAAGCCACTTTGAGAGGTTAGATTTGAAGGAGTTGGAAGTACAAAGAACAAATCCAGCATTAATCCTGCTTGGACTGGATTTGTAGGTACTAACTGAAGTTAGAACGATTACAGTACAGATAGTTTCAAATATCAGATTTTCAGTGTTCCAGTCTTTGTTAGTAGTCAGTCTTTTCCCTGGTGCTAATGAGCTGATGTCCATACGTGGGCTGTGGAATGAAACCGATATTGTAAGCGCAGTCTACACACCCACACAGCCAGGTTCATCACAGGTTTCTGTTGGAAGCTTGTTAAGCTCATTACAAAACAGGTCAGTTCAGTTTAATTTCAAATACACACTTGTAAGGTTACCATCTCTATGAATATCCACTCAGTAAAGTTAACTTTCATTGCTATTTTCATCTTTACTATACAGCTAGTATCCTTTTCTCTTTTTAACTAAAAAAAAAAGACTCGTGAGACAGTTGAAAACTAAAGTATAAAATAAAATCTAGTTTCTAAAAATATTATCTGATTTAAAAATAAAGAAATGTCACGTTTAAAGAACTCATCGGTAGAAAGACCTTATCCCTGCGATTACCGGGCCTTGTGTTCTCTCTCCCACCGCTCCCAGGTGCGGGCTTGACAGCCCGGAATGTGTAGCTCAGCCGAGAACAAAGGCGTCATACCCTGCGGGCTTCTCTTCCGCTTTCATGCAGTGGCTGCTATAAGGTAATAATTCAACCTTTCAGAGATGACCATCACTCCGTGTGACCCAGTCTCAAAAAAAAAAAAAAAGTATATACAAACTGCGTCGACCCAGGAACTTGGAGGATGAACGCGGAGGGCAGCTCTGCTCGCTGGACCCCAGCGGCCGAAGTTAGAGGTGAGTGGCGCAGTGTTCCCAGCGCAGACTTAGTGAATACAGGGATTGATCCAATTGGATACTTTTCCTGATCCTAGGCCGAGGATCCTCGGCGAACTGCTGGCACCTGACACTTTCTGAGCACGAGGCTTCGTCGCATTTCCTCAAGCACATATTTCTCTCATCTAGTGAATGAGCGGCGAGCGGTGAGCTGGTGATCATATTCGCAAACCTCACTTCACCCCGCCCCCTCATTATTTGTCATTTCTTAAGTTTTAAAGCACAATTCTTTTAAGCTATCCTTATTTTCAAATTTTACCACCTGCAGAGATTTTCAAGGGCTCCCCTAAGTTTCCTGAAACCTTCATGCGTTCAGTTCTAAGTTTCGCTGGCCCACGGGTGAGATCTGTCTTACCCCACGTCGTTCCAGAAGGCAGAATCAATCCTGTCTTCATTTTCCACAAGTCTCTTCACTTCAGGTAGAGGATTGCTTCCCACAGCACTCAGAACCCCACAGCCCCGCTGCCTCTCTCCTCTCGCCGCCTCCCCTCTCCAAACTCAGTTTTCCCACTCAGTTATTTAGTGTCTTCTTCCTGGTAAACTAGTGTTTCTCCACATGTTGTCGCTGCACGTGCAGCATCAGCACCATGCAGGTGGGTGTCAGAAATGCAAACTCTGAGTCAGAAACTCTAGGGGCCGACAGCCGGAGAGCCCTGCGGAGGATCCGATAACCCTTCTGTACTAATGGGCTCGTGCCCGACCTTTGTCTGCCGGAGCCCTTCCTTTCCTCCTCCAAAGGGGAATCTTGGCAGCAGCTAGTAAGAGGATTTGCCTCCTCTCATTAGATTCCATATCCATCACAATACATTTGCTCTTTCTGTCTGATCAGACATTCTGTTCCTTGTTAGGAAACACAGACGTGGAGATAGGAACGGACCCTACCCGAATCACAGCCCGTCTGCTGAGTGGCCGGCCAAGCCTTTCTCAGTAACCTGGCAGGTGGGGTAGAGGGGTCCATTCAGGGGAGTCGCATAAGCAGCTGGTCTGTGCGTGCAGGAGCATGTGAGGGAGGTGTGTATGGAATTAACTAGCAAATACCAGACACTAACATGAAAAGTTGAAAGGTTAATACTAAGGCATTGCTCTTGCTCAAACACATAATAATTGCCTCTGAAGTAATTTTGTTAACTTGAAAGACTTTAGGCTATGAGTTCCCTCAGAGGAGCAGAGGAGACACTGGAATGCAGTGTCCCAAATCCCACACCTCCATGTCCCAGGTGCTCCCAGAGAAGGTCATGGGTAAACCCTCTGAACAAGTCAAGGATATTCCATCCCACAGACATTGCTACTCTCCCAAGAATGGAGCAAAATGTGGACTTCCCAATGCTGAGGCCCTTTTGCATCATTGTGAGATGTCAATGTGCTGTCCCACTTCCACCTCTCATTCTTGAAGTCTTGATTATCTTGATCACTGCCATCTCTGGTCATCGCTCTTCTCACACATGCTCAGACCTTATTTCTCAGGTCTTGCTTTCTCTGACCTAGTCTACCAATTCCACTCCCCCCTAAACTCTCAACCATGACCTTTTTAATTTCTATTTCCAAGGAAACAGAGTTCCTCATACATTCCACTTTTCCACTCAAGGTTTCTCCTACGTTCAGAAAGCTGGCTTTGTCCTAAGGAGCCATGTCTTCTACAGCCCTCTCCAAAAATGCTGCACTTGCTTCCACACCCCAGGTACCTGAATCACTCAGTCTCACCAAACTGTATTTGAGCCCTGTGTTTCATACATACATAAACACAAAAAGAAAGGACATCCCCATGTCTCACAAGACCTTTCATCACCAAGTCAGGAGAACTTCTATCCAACCCTCTTGGAGTCTCCATTTTCTTCATCTTTCTGTCTTTCATAACTCCCGGGAAACAGGGTCTTTTTCCCTTTTCAGCCAAAAAAGTTAACACCATCCATGTATATTAAGAATGAGAGCAATGCCAGGTATTGTGGTTATTTATAGCTCCATACCTCATGTTTATACAGCATTTCACACCCTGAACCACCTCTTTCTTCTAGAATGGCTTCAACCACCTCTGTGTGCTTAAAAAGCTCTTATTTTTGCCTTCCAGGACACCACTTTGATCTTTTCTTCTTCCTCTCTGAATACTACTTGTCTCGAACTATGCCTGACACAGTGAACACCCAAATGTTTCCTTAAAGAATGAATGAATAAGTAAGCTGTTGTGATAAAGCACGAAACCAGGAAGAATACACTTGAGTCCCTGGTCTGCTGTGAACCTGCTAACCCACTCTGGATACCCTCCACTCACTCACCAAATGAAAGCTTCCATCTCTGAATTTCCTTCTGGTCCTACGAGCCTATTCTTCCAGGCTCTGTGGACCCCAGGAGTTCTGCAACATCCTACAATTCTTCACCTTTGCAAATAACGGTTTAATTGTGTAACAATTGCTGCACAGTTTTGTTTACATCAGCAGAAACAGGAAAGTAATTACATGCAAACGCCATATATCTTTTATTTTGTTGTTTGAAGAGGAGATAGAACCCATGCCCTCCCTGTATCTTTGTAATGCTATTTTTGAAAGATTCACATCTTGAGTTCTTCCTCTTTCTTGAACTTGGCATGAGGGGTAAGGTGCATGACTGAGGAGCCAGGAGGGAGGCTTTCTAAGTCCCTGTGACTCTCCTCTTCCTGCCTTCATTCCATCCTCCATTTCATGCCATTCCAGAAAAGAACAGACACACTGTTTGCTTCAAGGAAGCAAGATCCATGGGGAGGAGGTGGACAAGTATATGACACAGGCCTTAATCAGTCCTTTCAAGATTGGACTGATTTTCCCAGACCCTAGTCACCAAACAAAAGCTTTAGTCATCATGAGGAAGATAGGCTACATGAATGCTATACTTCATGTTGCATAGTGCCTCTAAATGACAAAGATGCTAGTAAATGATCCAACCTGAGAAGAAAGAGAAATGTCATTCTTCCCATGGAAAAGAACCTCAGAGTCTCAGGTCTATCGTTTGGAAGTTCTGTTGGTGTGTTGGTGTGTTGCTTTGCAGCATATTTTGAAGTTTGGAATTGTGATTCCCCAAGATTTGCCTTTGCTGAGTAGGACTGTTTTGGCAATTCTGGGTCTTCGTTAGTTCCACATAAATTGTAGAACCATTTTTTTTCCAGTTCTGTGAGGAATGTTGCTGTAATTTGATTGGTAATCTATTGAATCTGTATAGAAGTTTTGGAAGTATGGCCATTTTGACAATATTCCTATCCAGGAAAATATGATATCTTTTCTATACTCTTGTATTTCTTTCTTTAAGGTTCTGTAACTTTTATCTCTATAGATCTTTCACCTTTTTTTCCCCAAGATTTTGATTTGTCTAATTGGAATCATGCCTATATTTGACTGTTGTGTTTAAGGCAGTAATTTCACTTACGATCTTCACTCATTTATGCATCTATTCTTTCAATCAACATTTCAGGCACTTCCCAGTGCCAGCCATTCTGGAAGGTGGGAAGTCTGGCAGGATCGACATCTGACAAGGGTTGGGTTTCTCTGCTTCCAGTTCTGTGCCGAGCCGCTGTCATCTCACATGGTGACCTATACAAGAAGGTATTCTGATAAGAACCTTTGCATCTGTGATCTCTGAGCCAGGCCCAGAAAGAGGGCCTGGGAGAAAGCTGGAGTGTTTTCTTCCCCTGTAACTTTGAAGGCTAACTTGCTTATTCTTTTTCACCACTAAAATCACCACACTTTAGCTCAGCTTACCATCCCTAGAATGGGCTGCAGTGGTCATATCTATGGGGCCAGCAAAGCCCTTTATTGGGATAATTTGTCAATAGTTCTTTTGTTTGTATCTTACTATATATTTGTTGAGATTATTTAACATGGCCTTACCCACGAGTCCACATAAGAACTATAACAAAATTCATAAGGCAAACTCTTTTTTGTTATACTTTCTTTTTAGATATTTCCTTTCCTCCAAGTTCTTTGGTGCTGCTTATCTCTCTCTGTCTCTCTCTCTCTCTCTCTCTCTCAGTTCTTGTTCTCTCTCTCTCAATTCCTTCAAATATTTTCTGCAATGCTGGGCTAGTGCTTACCAATTTCTTCAGGGATTCTAGGTCATGAAAACTTATTACTTATCCTATTTTTAAAGATGATTTTGCTGGATATAACAATCTGGGTTGACACTTGCTGTCTTTTAAAGCTTGAAAGATTTTGCTGCAGTCTTGCCTGGCTTTTAAAGTTTGCATTGAGAAATATGTGATAATTTAAATGAGTTTATCTTGGTAGAATAATGTCTGTTTTTCTCTTGCTGGTTTTAATATTTTCTCTTTATGTTGTATTTCTGAGGTTTTGATTATGATGTGTCCTGGTGAGTCTTATTGCTGGCTGAGGTTATTTGGTGTTGTATAAGCTTGTTGTACCTAAAAATCAATTTCTTTTTCTAGATTTGGGAAATTTTCTTGCATTATTCAGTGAATAAATTCTTTATACCTTCAGTGCTGTCTTCTGCCTTCTCTTCCACACCCATAATTCTGAGATTGATTCCCTTTGAATCATCCATTAGCTGTTGTATCCAGCTACTTTGCTCATTTCTAATGTTGGAGTTCTGCCTAATTATAGTATTTATTTCCTCAGTCTTATCTTCAAAGTCTGAAATTCTGTCCTCACAACATTTTTTCTGCTTTCAAATGTATTTTTCATATCCTGAATTCCAGCTAGATTTCTTTCCAAATTTCCACTTCTCTATCAAAATGTTCTTTCATATCTTGCATTTCCTTATTTACCTCATGAACTTTATATTTGTGGCTTCTGTTTGCTCAGTCAGCTTTGTCTCCATTAGGACCACTATTTGTTTAGTAAGTTCCTCATTAAGCCCAGTGATTGTTTGCATTTCTTTGAAGACATCTTGTTTGAACTGGGTGTTTGACTCATTTATTTGCTTTTTGACTTACTTCCCTATGAGTTACACTATTTCAGGACCCATCACATTAGTTTCTGGTGTCTCAGGAATTTCTGTGGGTGTTCTGTCATTTTGTCTTCCCATGTTTCTCTTGTTGAAGGGACTTCACTTTAAAGGCCTAGCAGAGAGGCTTCTTTGAATGGCTGTGAGAGTGTGTGTAAGGGGAGCTGAAATTCTTCCCAGTTCTGTGCTAGGAGTTGATGGTGAGGGAGAATCGATCAGTCTGACGGCCTCTGTGGTGTCATGCTCCAGGCTTTCCTGTCTGTGGATGCTGGTGGCACTCAGCCATTCACAGTCAGCCTAAGTCTGCTTCCTGGGCTGCTGTTTACCTCTGCTTCTGATGTGTTTTTGGGGTTTCTGGCCATTCTGTGGCCTCATTTCAATTGTTGGGCTGCTGCTCCCTGTCCTAGCTACATGGAATAGGTGGTTTTAAACTACAGTCTGAACTTTTTAAGTAGGTCTTTGAGGAAACCGTTTGCAGCTCTGTTACTCAGCTGCCATCTTGATTAGAAGATATTTTGCTTCTTTGGTAAGTTTTATTCCTAAGTATTGTATTTTATTTGATACTATTGTGAGTGGAGTTGATTTCATTATTTCCTTCTCATTGAGTTTGTTATCAGTATACAGGAATGCTATTGATTTGTGAGTATTGATTTTATATCCTGCTACTGTGTTGAATTTGCTTATTGGTTCTAAGAGACTTCTAGTGGAATTTTTGGGGTGTTTATGTAGAGTATCATCTGCCAAAAGGCATATCTTAGCTTCTTTCCTTTTAATTTGTAAATATTTATTGTATTTCTTTCTCTTGCCTGACCACTGTGGCCAGGCTTTCAAGGGCTACGTTCAACAGTAGGATAGACATCTTCGTCTTGTTCACAATTTTTGAGTGAATACTTTGTCTTACTCCATTTATGATATTGGCAGAGGTGTTGTATTACATGGCTTGGGATCAGTTGGAGAGAAGGTTCTATTCTATTTTCTTCAGGGTCTTTATCATAAATGCATGTTATATTTTGTCAAATATTTTTCCACATCTATAGAGATGATCATATAGGTTTTTTCTTTGCATCTATTAATCTGGTATACTATGTTTATTGATTTGCATATGTTGAACCATACCAGTAGTACGTGGTTGAAATCCACTTAGTCATGGTATATAATCTTTCTTATAATTTGTTGCATTCTGTTGCAAGTATCTTGTTGAGTATTTTTGCATCTATGTTCATTAGAAAAATTGACCTGTAGCTTCTTTTGTTGTTGTTGTTATTGTTGTGTCTTTCCCTCGTTCTGGTATTAAAGTTATGCTGACCTTGAGAGAGAAATTTCTTTCCTTTTTGATTTCTTGAAGGAATTTGCTGAGTATTGGCATTGTCTTCCCTGAATTTCTGGTATAATTCTGCTGTGAATCCACTGGGTCTTGGGCTTTTTTCTGTTAGAAGTATTTTTATTACTTCCTCTATCTCATTATTGGTTATTAATCTGTTTAAATGCTTTATCACTTCTTGCTTTAGTTTTGGAAGTTGATATTTAAAAACTTGTCCATTTCTTCTAGGTTCTGAAATTTACTGGAGTATAAATTTTCAGAATAACCTCTTATAATTCTTGTGATTTCAGTGCTGTCTTTTGTAATTTCACCTTTTTCATTTCTAATTGCATTGGTATAGGATATCTCCTTCCTTTGTGAGTTTGGCTGGGAGTTTGTTTACTTTGTTTATTCTTTCAAAGAACCAGTTTTTTTATTTCATAGATCATTTATATTATTTGTAAAATTTCCATGTCATTAATTTCTGTTCTGATTGTTTTAACCTCTTTCCTTCTGTTAGTTTGGGATTGGTTTGCTCTTTCTTTTCTAGAGTCCTGAATTTCCTTGTTTGATCATTTATTTGAGATTGCTCAGTTCCTTTTATGCGTGTTTGTATGGCAATGAATTTACCTCCTAACACTCTTTTTGTTGTGTCCATAGGTTGTGTTGTGATGTGCTTCTATTAACATTGTCTCTAAAAACTTAAATTTCTTCTATGACCTACTATTTATTCAATACTGTTCAGTCTTTATTTGTTTGAGTAGTTTATGTTGTCTGTGTTTATTTCTTTATTTTATGGTCTGACAGGATACATGGGATTATTTGAACTTTTTTGTATTAGCTTAATTCATTTTATGACCTAGAATTTGGGAAATTTTGGAGACTGTTCCATGGAAGCTGAGAAGAATGTATTTATGGATGAAAAATTCTGTGGATGTCTGTCAAGCCCATTTCTTCCGTAGTATTACTCATAGTATTGTTTTTGTTAACGTTTTTTCTAGTTGGCCTGTCTTCCTGGGAGAGAGAAGTATTAAAGTCTTTCACTACAATTGTGTTGAAGTCTATCTGATTTCTTAAGTCTCTTACAGTTTTTGTTTTATATACCTGGGTGCATTATTGTTTGGTGCGTAAATGTTCAATATTGTTAGCGCCTCCTGTTGAATTGTTCCCTTTACTAAAGTGAAAGTGTCTTTTTTTTTGTATCTTTTGACCAGTTTGGCTTAAAACCTTCTTTGTCAGCAACGAATACTGCTACCCCAGATCGCTTTCATTCATCTGTTGAGTGAAATATGGAACCCCATACTTTCACCTTCAGTCTATCTTTACCTTTATGGATAAGGTGGATCTCTTACAGGCAACATATGGTTAAGTTTTATTTTTAATCCAGTTTTCCAACCTATGTCTTTTAAGTTGAGGCCATTGATATGAAGAGTTATAATTGTCCTATAAGTACTGCCATTGTTCTGACCTTTGAATTCTGTTTTCCTGTTTGTTTAGCTGCTCTCTATGTTAAACGTATATCTGCTTCTTTTTTCTTTGTTGTTCTTCTTCATCTCTATTCAGAAGACTCTAATTTTTTTTAAGTTTGGTTTAGTTGCCATAAATTTCCTCAAGTTTTATTTATTTATTTTTTTTTTTGTCATGGAAGGTTTTTATTGGGTTGTCAGTTTTGAAGAACTATTTTGCAGGATATAGAATTCTTGGTTGAAAGTTATTTACTTTAGGGCTTTGAAGACTTCACTCTCTTCTGGCATTCAGAGTTTGTGTTGAGAAGTCTGCTGGTATTCGGATATATTTGCCTTGATATTTTACCTATTGTTTTTCTTTTACAGCTTTTAGGATGCTCTCTTGGCACTGCATGCCTATAACTTTTATTATGATATGTCTTGGGGAGCTTCTGTTTTGATTGTATCTAGTTGATATACAGTATGTGTCCATCGCTTGTGTATCCATTTCTTTTCCTATATATGGGACATTTTTTCTTGTGATTTTGTTGAATAAATTTCTTGTACTTTTTGTTTGGTTTTCCATTTTTTCTGTATTCCTATAATTCTGAGGTTGAACTTCTTTGCGTCATCTAGTGTCTGTTGGAAACCATTTTCACATTGCTGCAGTATAATTTGAACATTAAGAGATTGGTCTATAACTCCTGTTCTGTCTTCTAAATTGATGTTCTGTCCTCATGCTGAGTTATTTTGTTTCATACTTTCCGAAGAGGTTTTCGTCTCTTGATGCTCTTACTGTATCTTTTCATATTTCTTGAACACTTTAGTGAATTTGTCATTCCCTTCTTGTGTTGACTTCTGTTGTTCCATTAGCCTTGCAAATTTTTTCTGCCT
>PVKB01001653.1:339391-379833 GCA_004027205.1 Ctenodactylus gundi
TTTTTTTTTTTTTTTTTTTTTTTTTTTTTTTTTTTTTTTTTTTTTTTTTTTTTTTTTTTTTTTTTTTTTTTTTTTTTTTTTTTTTTTTTTTTTTTTTTTTTTTTTTTTTTTTTTTTTTTTTTTTTTTTTTTTTTTTTTTTTTTTTTTTTTTTTTTTTTTTTTTTTTTTTTTTTTTTTTTTTTTTTTGAGACAGGGTCTTACTCTGTAGCCTGGCTGGTCCTGAACTCACAATGGTGCCCAGGCTGGCCTTGGAGTCACAACAATCCTCCTATATTGGCCTCCTGAGTGCTGGGACTACAGGCTTGCACCACCACACCCAGCTTATGTGGTGTTGGGGAACTGAACTCAGGTACTTAGAGCTTGACTTAGCACCTGCTAGGCAAGTAACCACTGAGTCACTTCTCCAGCCTCCTGCCTGAATTCTTTAGTTGTATCTTTTTGAAACTCATTAAACATCTTGAGGAGGTTGTGGTTTAAATTTGTCTTCTACTCTTACAGAGGCTTAATTATTCTTTTTATTTTTGAGGTTAGACTCTTCCTTAAGATTTATTTATTTATACAATGGCAAAATATGGGAGTCACTTGAGAGGCGACTTGTGAAAATAACTAATGCTGGCCATGTACTCTGCTGTACCTGAATAAAGTATGACTGAACTTCCCACAGTGTCCTTCTTATCTTTTCAGGCTGACCAGATCCAAATTTGTACCCTTGAACCCTAAGTTGTGGCCCCTGTGGTTCCTTACACACAGGAACCAGTTTCATGGAAGAAAGTTTTTCCACAGATGAGACTTGGTCTCTCTCTATAATCCAGGCTGATCTTGAACTCACTGGCCATGCTGGCCGCCTGCCTCAGCCTCCCAAGTGCTGGGATTACAGGTGTGTGCCACCACACCCAGCTTTATGTGGTGCTGGGGAATCAAACTCAGCTCCTTGCACTTGCAAGGCAAGCGCTTTAACTGCTGTGCCATTCCTCCAGTCCCTCAAAACACACTTAACATATGTTAGTCTGTATTTGCAACTACAGATCAGCACTAGCTTCCCCATCTCAGTTCTACTTCAGATTATCAAACATTAGATTCCCCTAAGGAGCCAGTGTTATGGTTTAAATCTGTAAAGTTCCTCAAAAGCCTCATGTATTTGGATACCGTGGAATAGTTGTGGGAGCATGTGTTATTAAGAGGCAGGCCTGTTTGTAAGTGGTGGAACTCTGGGGCTTGACCAGGAAGGGGCAGATCACTGAAGCTTGACCCAGAATGGGTAGATCCCTGGGACATGACCTGGAAGTTTCACACATAAACAATCCTCCTGCCTCAGTGTACAAATGTTCTTTACAAATCTAGAATGATGAATCCTTTCCAGAAGAGCTTCAATTTACTTTGCCTAGATCCATTAGAAGAATCACTATGTCTGGCAGCTTTAGTCTTATACAATGTATTTCTTAATTAATAAGACTTGAAAATCAAACTTACTCCTTAACATTTGAGGTGCAGAATGGATATCGCATCAGTGGGCCTGAAAGCAACATTAATCTTACTGTATGTCTCCATTAGGGCTTTGGGTGACATACACATTGGCAATTAGCATAATATTTTGGAAGATATTTGTTTTTCTGAACAGGAGGTCTCAGCAGTGAGCTTAAAATGTCCAGTAAACGTACACTGTAAAAAGATGCGCTGCCATCTAGGCTTCACTGTTTCATTTATAGAGCACAGGCAGAACAGATTTAGCATAATTTTTATGAGCTTTAGGATATTAAAACGGCAATTGAACACTGGCTTCCGTGCCAAGTCACTAGCTGCATTAGCTCTTAACAAGAGAGTCAGCCTGTCCTTTTAAGCTTTGAAGCCCAGCATTGACTTTTCTCTAGCTATGAAAGCCTGAGATGGCATCTTCTTCAAGTATAAGGCTGTAATTATATTTTACTGCACTGTTGAGTGTAGCCATAGTCACCAACTATCGGAGCAAGATGCTCTGAACAACTTGCTGCAACTTCTCCATCTGTGCTTGTTGCTTCACCTTGGCTTGTAGTTATGGAGGTGGTTCTCTCCCCAAATCACACCAGCCAACACCTGCTGGCTTCAGACTTTCCTGCTGCACCTTCCTCATCTTTCTGAATCTTCAAAGAATGGAAGAGAGTTGTTTTAGCTTAAAGGAATGTTGTGGCTGATTTGCTTTTTCCTCTTTTATACAGACCACCAAAATGTTCTCCATATTAGCAGAAAGACTGCCTCACTTTATTCGCATTCTGTGTTCACTGGCTTACTGCAGTAGCACTTTTATTTTCCTTGAAGAACTTTTCTTTTTCCTTCACAACTTGTTGAATGGCACAAAGGCCCTAGTTTTTGGCTTATATCAGCTTTCAAACCGCATTTCCCACTATGCTTTGTAATTTCTAGCTTGTGTGTGTGTGTATTTCTGGGGTTTGAAGCCCTTGGGCCTTACACACGCTAGGCAAGCACTCTTTCACTGAGACACACCCTTAGCCCTTCTGAGCAGCTGGATTACAGCTGTGACCACCATGCCTGCCTATTTCTACTTTGTTTTAATGTGAGTAACAGGTGGCTCTTCCTCTCACTTGAATGCTTAGAGATTACTGCAGGGTTATAAATGACCCAACTTTGATATAGTTGTGTCTAAGGGAATAAGGAGGCGAAAGGAAAGGGCAGAAGGCTGGAGAATACCCTGTTAGTGGAGCAGTCAGGATATGCATACTTACCATTTAAGTTCACTGTCTTATATGTGCATTGTTTGTGGCATCCCAAAACAATTACTTTAGTAACATCAATAATTACTGAACATGGAATGCATTAACAGATATGATAATAACAAAAAATTGAAATTATTTGACTTATATCCATAGACATAAAATGAGCACATACTTTTGGGAAATTGGTGCTAACACACTTGCTAAATGCAGATTTGCCTCAAGCTTCAATTTGAAAAAAAAGGACAATATATTAGGAAATGAAAAGTCAATTCAAAAAAACACTTTTTTTGAGATAGGGTCAGGCTGGTCCTGAGTTCACTGGATAGCTCAGGCTGGCCTCAAACTCACAGCAATCCTCCTGCCTCAACCTTCAGTGCTGGGAGTACAGGTATGAGCCACCACCACCCACCTAATATGTGGTGCTGGGAAATCAAACTCCAGGCCTTGTGCATGCTAGGTAAGCACTTTAACCAGAGCTATGCCGCCAGCCCCAAGAAGCCAATTTAAGATTTATCATCAGTAACACTAGGTGCCAGAAGACAATGGTTATAATTTCTACAAGGTTCTAAGAATTTTAGCTTTGAATATAAAATTCTACACCTGAACAAATTAACGTGAAGGTAAAAAACTTGAAAAAATATTACCACTACAATTGTTCCTAAAGAAGTTACTTGAGAATGAACATTTATAAAACAAAATAAGAAAATTGAAAAACATGAGATTATAAAAAAATAAATGAATCTCAGGATTACATCTCTGCAGTGAGGCCATGCTGGAGGGGAAGGTGGAAGGTTCTGGAAGAGATGGCTCAGGGGAAAAGGAAAGCTGTGTGCAATGAACTGTGTACACTTGGCAAGAAGGTGATGCCCCTTCCCCTTTTAGTGTACAATCAGAAGCCTGAGAGGAAGTGTCAACAACACAAGTATATGAGAAGATGACCCAAATGCAAAGCAAGTTTAGGTGTGGCATGACTTGAAGGAGGTGGGGGCTATAACAGCTCGTTTAACCTTGCCCCTCTGAGTGGGGCAGGGATTATGACTGGTTTTGTAGAGTAGCCAATGTAGTTCTAGCACAATATTTGGTTCTGCAGTGAGAAATATGCACACAACATTCCTTTTCATTGTTTTTCAACTTTTAGGTTCCAGTCATTATGAAGACAGAGAAGGCAACTCTGATTCCAGTAAACGAAACTCTGAAAAAACCTCTGGTTAAATAAATGAAAAATAAAGATAATGGTATATAACAGCATTTTGTATAATAGCAAAAAAGAAAACATTCAAAACATCTATCAACATTGAATGCCCAAAAGGTGGCTTATCCATACAATGGAATATTATTTAGCAACAATAAGCAATAAAGGACTGATATATACTAGATCACGAATGAACCTCAAAACCTTATGTCAAGTGAAAGCCAGTCACAAGACACCCCACATTGTATGAGTGTCTACAGTGCCCAGAGCAGACTCATTCACAAGGACAGACGCAGACGGGTAGATGAGCAAGGGTGAGGTTATGGGAAAATGAGTGACTGCTCCTGGGTATGGGATTCCTCCGGAGCATGACATAAATGTTCTAAAATTATATTATGGTGCCACTTGTACATCTCTGTGTATACTAAAAACCTTTGAATTATGCACATCAGACATGTTGACTTCATGGCCTGTAAATTATATCTCAAAAAAAGCTGTTAAAAATACGTAAAGCTAATTTCATCATTTGGGTGATGAAAGGGGAGCAGAGAGATGAAGAAATGAAATAAGAATTCTCTTACATGTCAGGGAGTGAAGAGAAGATGTTAAAAACAGAACAAGAAATGTAGGTTTAAATATATTACTCAAAGTACAGGGTCTAGGGACAGGAGCATAGCTCAGTGGTTAGAGTGCTTGTATAGCATTAGCAAGGCCCTGGGTTTGATCCTCCAGCACCACATTAAAAAAAAAAAAATTAGGTGGGTGTGGTACACACCTCTGATTCCAGCACTTGGGAAGTTGAGGCACGAGGATCGCCATGATGCTGAGACCAGCCTGGGCACATAGTGATTTGAGGACCAGACTGGACTACAGTGCAGGACCCAGTTTCAAACAAACAAACAGATCTTTCAAAAAAAAAAAGAGGAGGTGGAGGTGTAGCTTAGTGGATAGCTGCTTGCCAGTATGCCACAGGCACTGGGGTCAATGTCCATTACTACCCCCCCCCACCCCCAGAAAAACGTATAAATAAGGTAATTGATAGAAATATTTTAAAATGATTAATCAAAAATTTACAGAGAGACCTAGGTGTACTGGCACATGCCTGTAATTCCTGCTACTTTGGAGGTGTGACAAGGTGGTTACAAGTTCAAGGCCAAGGTGGGCAACTTTGTGAGACTCTCTCAAAATAAATAATAAAGTCCCGGGGATGTAACTCAGTGGTAGAGGACCCCTGGCGATTCCTATCCCCAGTACCACGGAGAGGGGAGGATTCAAAGAGTAGAAGCTAGAGGTAGTATTAGCGAGCTACGGCTTTGTCTTTTATCTAAAATAAAAAATAAAAATAAAAACTGGAGAGAGATGAATATTATTGAAGATTCCATAATACCTTAATGAAAACAAAACCAAAACAAAGTAGACTGTGATTATAAAATTAGGAAAATAGGGTCTGGAGGAATGGCTCAGCGATTAAAGCGCTTGTCTTACAAGCACTAAGACAAGGGCTAAATACGAGTTTGATTCCCCAGCACCACATAAGCTGGGTGTGGTAGTGCACTCCTGTAATCCCGGCACTCAGTGGGCTGAGGCACGAGGATTGCCTTAAGTCCAAGACCAGCCTGGGCTCCATAGCGAGTTCAGGACCAGCCTGGGTGCAGAGCAAGACCCTGTGTCAAAAAAAGGAAAAACATTTACATGGTTCCAAAACTATGCTATATGAAAATACATTTCATACATTTAAAAATAAACAATTGGATCTCTGAAAAATACAGGTCATATACAAAAATTTAGGTCATGTGTCAAAATAACATGTTCTTCTATAAAGCTTTGAACGCTGCCACCTTGTGGCAGCAGCAAAAACAAACTGAGAATTATATAATATTCATATTCAAAAGTCAAAAAATACTGTCTTTGCTATTGTTTTCTTTTGTATAAGTACATGAGCTTTTTTTTGGCGGAAGCTTGGCCTCGAGCTGCAGTTCAGGCTGGTCTTAAGCACATGGCAATCATCCTGTTTCCCAAATGCTGGCCATACAGGCATGTACCACCATGCCTGTTCAATGTGGTTATGGGAGAATCAAACTTGGGGCCTTCAGCTCGCTAGGCAAGTGCTTTAACCACTATGTTATTCCTCCAGCCCCCTCAAAAATTATTTCTTAAACAACATGTGATAAAAGATTTCCTCTAACTTTGCCCTTCATGATTCAATTAGTCTCAATAGAAAATCTAGCGGTAATCATTTCTTGAGTACGTTCTTCCAAATTTTAAGCATAGTCAAGAAAATGTGTATATGCACATCCTTGTTAATACCAAAGTTAAAAATGCCATATAGTTATGAATTTTCTTTTTTCAGTGTTTTAATAAGATGTAGAATAATCCATTCTATGGATGTCTATTAACTGCTAGTATTATTGTTATAGTTCTTTCAGTTTTCTAAATGATGATGTAATGAATAAATTAGTATACATGCCATTTAACACATCTTGAGCAGGGTACTTTTAAAAAATAATTTTGATAGATTTTGTTAAGTTTAGCTGTTCGGTGGTGTTTGTACCTGTCTGGACTCCAGTCAGCAGGATATGAGAGCTCTGTTTGCTCACGTCAATGACATTTTATTACAGAGACTCTTGATCTTTGTCTAATAGATTGCAAATAGTTTCTTGTGGCTTTAATTTTAATTTTACTGATCATGGAAGTCTGTGTATTTCCAGATGTAAAGATTTCATTAGTTTGCCAGGGCTATTGTCACAAAATATTACAGACTTGGTGGCTTAAATAATAAATTTGTTATAGTTCTGGAGCCTAAATATCTAAGATCAAGGCACCAGCTGAGGCCAGTTCCTTCTGAGGACCACAGTTCTGTAAACAGAACAATCCATAACTCTCTCCTCTTCTAGTATGTGACTGGCAATTGCTGGCATTACTTGGCATCGTAATCAGTGATTACATTTGTGTGCCCACATCTTGCTCCCACTTTTTTTTCTTTTTTTTTCGGTACTGAGGATTGAACCTAGGACTTTCACATTAACCTACACATCCCCAGCCTAGTTTTATTTTGACATAGGCTATCACTAATTTACTAAATTGTCCAGGTTGGGCTTGAACTTGTGATTTGCCTACCTCAGTCTTCTGCAGTGCTGAGAGGGCACCCATCATATTGGATTCTGATATGAACTCAATATTTCAGAATCCATATTTCTGATTGTTTTCATGATTACCCCTCTACTGTATTTCCAAACCTGATCATATTCTGGTAGACAGAACTTCAACATAAATTTTAGAGGAACACAACCCAATCCATAAGAGAGCCATTTATATATTCTTAACTCTGTTCATATTTTTTTCCATTGCTGCCTTGAGCCTCTGTAGGAATTTTTATGTTAAAAAGTCTGTGTGTGTTACATAATTAAAGACCTTCTTCTTGGACTTGGGGGAGTGTTCAGTAGTAGAATGCTGACCTGTCACACACAAGGTCCTAGGGCCAACATCCAACACTACCATGACCACACATTTATGCATGCAAACACATGCATACAAGAAAGAATTTTCTTAGTTGCTCTTGTCACTTTACAAAGACATTCCTGCATAATTTTATTTTTTATGTTAGTGACCTTAATTTTTTTTGGTTCTATCTTGACTTTTGCATATACCCTGAAACATCTTCAACACTTTGTAGTTATATAAAACTTATTCCAGGGTTTTCCACCAATACTTTTGTAGATTTAGTATTTATTCATTTAGATTTTTCCTGGTACAAAATGTGAGATATGAAGCTAACTGTCAGGATGTCTATTTTATCTTTCATTACTATTTATCAAACAACTCATATTTCCTAAATTATTTGCATGGTTACTTCTAGTATGTAATACGTTCCTACAAAAATTTATTTCTGAATTAAAAAAAAAACTGCTTCTAAGACTGCAGGTAGAGCCCAGTGGATAAAACTGTGTTTGATCCCCAGAACTGTGGGAAAAAAAAAAACCCCAGCAAACTTTTTTGAGCCAATTCTAGACTTTTAACTATTAATCATTTATATTTTAAAATCTGACAAAGCTAGTCCCTTTTTTAGAGTTTTCATAAATATTTTCTTTTCCAAGATTAACTTGGTAGAACTGGGTATTTTATTAAATAAATTATATGATTACCTTAATTCAAATCACCATATGTGGTCAACAGTAACATATATATTTTCCATTGTTGGTTATTGAATCTAGGGCCTGCTGCACACTTAGACAAAGTGCTCTACCACTGGGCTACACCACTAGGCCCTAAAAGTAGTATTTTAAAAATGAGACCATGTCTACCACTGGGCTACACCACTAGGCCCTAAAAGTAGTATTTTAAAAATGAGACCATGTATATACAGTAAACAACAATCACAACAATCAAGATACAGCATTTCTCCATCTCCCCTGAAGTTTCCTCTGAATCCCTGTAACTTCTCCTCTACCCCATAATCCTTGTTACCTTTACAGTTTTACTATTCTAGATTGTCACATGAATGGAATCAGAGTACAAAATCTTTGAATCTGATTTCTTAGCAGTTGGCATAATGCATTTGAAATGCATTCATGTTGTGCTGATTTCTTTTTATTGATAAGTAATAATCCATTATATGGATGTATAGTTTACTCACCAATTGTTTCCTATTTGGGCTGATTATGAATATTGCAGCTATATTCACAAACAGGTTTTCACATGGACAAAATTTCGGTTCACTTGAGTAAATATCTAACCTAAGAGTGGGATTGCTGGTTGCAGGATAAAATTGATTTGATAAAAACTACATTATTCTAAAGTGTTGGATCATTTTCACATTCCTACTAGGAATGTTTGAGAATTCCAATTGCACAGAATCTCTGTCAGTACTTGGAACTGCCAGTTTAAAAAGTTTTAGCCATTTTAATTTAGGTGTGTAGTGCTTTCTTATAGTTGTTTCATTTCTCATGATTATTGATGCCGTGCAGTATACAGTACATACAAAAATTGCCACCCACATATTGCCTTATTCATACCATGCAAGCATTTCACTGCAGCTACATTTCCAGCCCTTTTTTATTTTCAGATATGGTCTTCCTAAATTCCCCAGGCTGTCCTCAAGCTTGCAATCTTCCTGGCAGTCTCCTAAGTAGAGAGGATTACAGGGACATGCTACATGCCCAGCTTCATGTTCGTGCAAAGCTTTGTTCATTTTAAATCAGGTTGTTTTCCACCTACTGAGTTTTGAGAGTTTATATATTAAGATTACATCGGGCTGGGGAATGTAACTCAGTGGCAGTGTTTGCCTAGCAAGGGTCAGGCCCTGAAATAGTTGCTCTCCAACACTGTCTGAAGAGCGAGGGAGGAGAAAGAGAACTAGGGAGAGACAGGGAGAAAGATGGAGGGAGGGCAATTACAATGCTTTCCGGCAAGTAGTATTTAAAGTTTTCTTCACCTTATTCTGAAAAATTTCTTATGAAGTTATTCCTTGGGTAAAATGTCTACTGTGAACATATTTATACCTGCCACATGGTACACATGCATCACAGTGGATGTGGCTTGTGGAGCTGCTCTGAAGCAGCCGTCGTGTTACAGAAGCACCGCCTGAAAGCACAGAAGCAGCTGGTTCCTGAGGGTAATGGGCTCCAGGGGTGATTAAAAACGGGAACTTGAACCCACAGGTGTCTTCCTGCCACAAGTCTTGTCACTCCAGTACTCTTTATTGACAAAGCTTAACATTGTATTGGCTGATAAAAACCACCATGTTTATATATTTCAGCTCTAGTTTCAGAGAGCAGGGCAAAGAGAGAAAAAATTTTTGAGCTTTAAGACATACACTGATAATGCCATTATCACTGAAAGGTCTTAGGTCATCGCCTTATATTTCAACTACGAGAGTATTCAGGTTCACGATTTATCTTCAGCCCAACTGCTTTAAAAGTTTACTAACTGGTCATCCTGCCTCTATTCTCATCTCTCTGAAATTTACCTTCAACAAAAACTGGCAGATTTAGAAGTTCAAATTGGCAAGGACACTTTCCTACTGAAAATTCCTACATCTCTTCCTAAATAAAACACATAACATATTGTTTAGTTTTGACACTTGCCATTATTCCTTGCTGCAAACTTTTCCATTCCCTGACACAGCTCGTGAAGAAAAACCTTTGTCCCACCTCTCATTAACTCCTAAATCAGTGAGGAGGTCCTATCCCTTCTAGGAGTCTTCCATGACAACTCCTCTCCAAGTCTGGGCAAAGTATCTGTTCTTTTGCTTCCCATAAACCCAGTATTCATTCATTGCAGAATATTTGTGCTTTGTTCGAATGTGTTATATGCTTCTTGCTACAGGTAATAAATACCAAATTTTAATTGTGAACTTCAGTATACTGTAACAAAGAGGAATGGAATCCTATGAAACTATTATTGAAATAGTTCCATTTTTTAAAATGGGGTCTCATTACGTAGTTCAGGCTGGTCTGGAAGTCACCATCCTAGCAAAACATGAGTGCAATACCATGGCTAGGAGGTCTTATTTATTGATATTGGAGACTGAACTCAACACCTTTGCACTGACCTACAACCCCAACTCTTTTTTGGGACTGGGTCTTCTAAGGCACTAATTTCCCCAGTAATTTTTGCAATCTTCCTGTCTCAGCCTTCCAAATACTGGGATTACCGGTGTGTGACACCACACTCAGAATTATTTTTACAAGGCAATAATAGTACTATGGTTATGTTAAATACATGTTAAAATTTTTACAGAGCCATACAATGAAATGTTTGTGATTGGATTCAAAATCAGCCAGACCAGATAGGCAGATGGGCCAGAGATAAAGTTTTATCATGTATTGATGATGGCTGAAACTGGGTGAGTGTATACTGTTCCCTTGGCAGTTGAGCTTCCCTGTGTTTACTCATTTTATTGTGGTACTGGGATTGAGCTGAAGGCCTTCACACTGAGTTATACCCCAGGCTATTTTTTTGACTTCTGATTTTGAGACAAGGTCTCACTAAATGACTGTTGTTCAGGCCTGTCTCGAACTTGGAATCCTCCTGCCTCAGTCCTCCATGGTGCTAAGATTATAAATCTCCATCACTGGGAACAGCTCCAATAAATTAACCAAGATAAAGAGAGATGTATTTTTATTCTAAGAGCAGTGAAAAAAAGGTAATGAGTAAAAATGCTGACACAGACCAGACTTTAGATTGTTTTGCCTTCTATGTACAGCTAAGATTGGAAGGGGCCAGAATAGTTTAAGATCACCTTAACAAAGCTTTACTATGCTTTAAGAATTAAAGACATGACAGCCACACTAAGCAGAAATGGAAATAAGTGAACGGATGCAAGAGTCATCGTTGAGAACGTCAGTGTGAGGGAGACATTCATCCAGACAGGGAATACAAGAGGGCCATGTTTGGGGGAAGAAGACATGGAAACCACAGGGTTAGTCATTTAGTGAGACCCTGTCTTAAAATCAAAAGCCAATAGGTTGGGATGTAGCTTAGTATGAAACCCCTGGGCTTGGTCTCAGTACAGCAATAAATTAAATACAAATTAAATTTAAAAGTTAAAATTTTGGGGAGCTCCATCAAATGTTCTGACGCACTCCTAATGTAGTGTTCAACTTCAGATACTATGTACATAGTTACTTTTACTTATTTTTCCATTTATTAATCAGTTTATTCACTAAAGATATTTCTCCCAATGAACTAAAAATGAATTGAGTTTCTGCCTTCACTTGCAGCAAACACTGAAGAGGATTTCCCTCAAATACTACATATTTACTATACTGTCCCTTACACGAATTCACTTAAATCATACAATACCACTGAAGAACCTACTGCTGTTCTCTCCATTTTTCAAATGAAGAAACTGAAGTACAGAGTGAAATACCTTTACAAGGTCCCTCAGGAGTTAAGCAGCAGGGCCAAGACTTGAAGCCAAGTAACGAGGTCACTGAACAAACTGGTACATAAGGCCTTTGCAACAACCAATAGTAAAGGAATGGATAAGACCATAGAGATTACAGTAACTGCTCGGAATGGAAGTACTAAAGCAGACGGCATTTCTGTGCTTATTTCCAATTACTTCCAGCAACTTAAAGTGTGTATAATTATTCAGTCACAAGAAAGCATATGTAACTATGGGGTTACCTTAATCAATAAATACTGCAACACCAATAAACCAAAGCAAGCTAATAATTCTATACTATAGTAACTGATCAAAACAGCACTTACCTTTATGATTTAAACACTTTCTTTCAAGCATGTGGTTCCAGTAAATGACACTTTAATAAAATCATCAGTTTCATCAGATTAAGTTACCTCTGCTTCATAGTATGTAAAACTGGTATTTGAAAGATACACAAGGATCCAGTCCCACATCTTATGGCTTCAGAGATCTACAATTCTAGATCTGACATGAGATAAAATGTCAAAAATGAGAGAAAATAATAAAAACTAAACTAGCATGACATAAAGTGTCTTTCCTTCCAATAGAAAGCCTTATGAACCTAATGCAATAAAGAAACTGAAAAAATTCAAATTGAAAAGACTTTTTGAGGTAATCACTACAATCAGTTCATCTGACAGGTTGCATCATTATCACAAACGTTTATTGAGTGCCCATAGAACTCATGGCACCTTCTTGATGTTTACAGAGCTTTGCTTATATGCTGACCTTGCCCTTAAGGAGCTTACAATCTAGTGGAGGAGACGGAGGACCGCAGATGTGATAGAGCAGAGTGAACAGACGCTCGAGGCTGAAAAAATTCCATAAATGTAAAACACATTCCCGCAAAATGAAGGTTAATGGTATGGCAAGGATGGTAAACAGTTAAGTCTTAAGATACGTTACTGATTTCTTGAAGATACCTCAAACTTTTTTAGGGGCCCTAGGAAGCCGAGAAAAAACAGGATGCCAGATGCTTGTTTCCTCTGCTGCCCCTTCCCCGGCTCTGTGCTGTGGAGGAGGGGCATAAAGTGACTATGGGATGGAGATAGTGGGAACACACTTGGCAGTTCTCTTTTAGCACCACTAATTACGAGTTGACTTTGACTAAAACAAAGCTACTATTTAGAACAGACAATCCTAAACTGGTTCAAAGAAAAAAAATGAAGTTTCTCTACACCAGTTCTTTGTACACATACAAAAATTAAGCTTAACTAAATGCTGACCGAAACTGTTCACTAAGCTAAAGATCACTGATCTGGATATAATACAGATGTGGTAGATAGAATCCCTAGCTACATGAGCAGTGCACTTTGAACACTGCACTAGGAGCTGCCCTTCTATATGTATTTATGGAGGCAGCACCCAGCAGGTACAAAGGGAAATGGCTGGAGGTAGAAAATACCCAGAACAGGCAGTGGGTAAGTTTTATGTTGAGATGAACACAGGGACAACCCACGAAATAATATTGTGGGAAAGGTTATTTTGGGCCTGCCCACCAGTTGAGTTAAAAAATTTTTTTCTTCTAAGAAAAATACCAGCTTTAGCTAAAAGCTGGGTATCACTGTTCCTAAAAAGAAGGTGGGATAGGGACATTAACTCAGTGGTAGTGCCTTTAGCATGTACAAAACCATGGGTTCAATTCCCTAGAACATGCTTGTGTACAGGTGCACACAGGCAACCAGATACCAAGATGTGGCGAAAGGTGCTCACACGACTCAAAATTCAGAATTGAGAGTACAGTGCAGAGAGAGTTAACAGGAAGGAAAGCAACTGGACATTGCACAAACCACAGAATGGTGACTAAGATTATTTTTGGTGCTACTGGGGATTGAACCCAGGGCCTTCTCAGGGAGCTACACCTCCAGCCCTTTATTAAATTTGACACAGGGTCACTGCTAAGTTGCCCATCTTGCTGGGCTTGAACTTGTGATCATCCAGCCTCAGCTTCCCACAGTGCTGAATTAGAGGTATGTGTCATCACACCTGCTGAAGATCTTTTAAACAGTTGCTTCTAAAAGTAAAATCAAGACAGGAAATCTTGGGTAAAATAAAGAGATTAACCACAAAGAACTTGCCAACTATTACTATAGTGAATTATAACTAAGATGTCAGATGTAATTTAATTCCCATCCTCATTATGGTGTTTAGAGACCGGATCTCTGGGGAGTGACTAGTATCAGAAAAGGTCATTAGAGTGGATCCTCCATAATTGCATTGTCTTTTTAAGAGAGATCAGACGGGAAAATACACACACATACACACGCACACTCTCTCTTGCCACGTGATACTCTGGGCCACCAAAGGACTGTGCCAGCAAAAAGGCCATCAGGTACAGCCTTTGACTTTGGATAACTCTGAACCCAAGTAAACCTTTTAAAATTTACCCAGTCTGAGGTATTCGATCATCCAAAAAAACAAAACAAAACAAAACAAAAAACAGAAGCTGTACAGTTTACAAGTAAAACAGTAGGATTCATGCTTACAGAGTAACTGAGAAAAATGCAAATGGAAAAAATTTTATCTTTATCCAGAATTAAAACTGAAAGAACTATCTTGAGAAGCTAAGTAACCAGAAGTAGGCAGCACATTTAGAGATACAAAATTTTCCGGAGAGAAGGCAGAAACTGGAGTATAGAATATAAGCAGTAAAGGAATGCTGCAGTCCTGTGGCAGGAGGTAGATCAGAACCTACAACTGTTTACTTTTCCTCACACTGACCATCTTTTTAGTAGCTCTTTTTCTCTCCCCATTTCCATTAAGAAACGAGGTGCAGTATGGAGCTAGGGATCAGGATTGAGAGGCCAGCCTGGCAACACAGTGAGACCATCTAAAACAAGACTGCAGTACAGCCATCAATGTGTATCTTGTTTTGACCTGCCTTACGCATGCTAACCAAGTGCTCTACCACCGAGCCACATTCTCATTTCTAAAGAAGCACATTTTATTAATATGCTTACTTAAAATGGTTAGGAATTGTATTTTCCTTTTACATTTTCAAAATATCAGAGACTGAGCTTGCTAGTACAGAACATTAAATACTGGATCAAATGTCTGGGCATTTTTTCCTCCCATCCTTTTAAAGTACTGCCTTTTAATGAATTTTTGTCCACATGGGTAAATAAACTTAAAAAAACAGAGCATTCAGGTATTTTAATATTCAAAAGTAACAATTTCAATTGAAAATTTACACTCAAAATGTTAAATAACATCAGAATTGCCTTTGACTATAGCTAAACAGGGCTGTTTATACTCAAAAATAGGAAAAGCTGAATAACACTTTCATTTTGCACTGGTTCACAAATGTAAATTAATTTAGACTAGTGCTGGAATAGTAACTGGAAACACTGCATGGTATGAAAGTAGAGATCTAAATCTGCTGTGTGGTCTTGGAAAAATCACCTTTTAACAATACTATCAAGGATAAGGCTAGGACAGATGATTTCTGTTAACACACTGACCCTAAAAACTCGCTCATTATATGAAAACTGCATAGACACACTTTTTAGGTGAAGCTGATCCAGTATTTTCATTAGATTCTCACACGTGACTGATTCAAAAATAAGCTTGCTCTGTATGAGGTGATCATTTCTAAATTGCTCCAGTTCTAGATGTTTACAATCTCTCATGTTAGGCAGAACACTAAAGGTTCCCAAGACTCCTTGGTTTATATACCCTGTATCAACTCCTCCCTTGAACGTGGGCAGAAATACGAAGGATACAACAAACTTGTATGGTCAGAGAAGAACATAGGAAAAGACAAAGGGATTTTCCAACTTTAATTAAGATACCTTAGTTTGGCTTCGGGTTAATCAAAAGAAAAATTATTCTGAGGATATAAGGCCTGACCTAATCAGGTAAGCCCTCTAAAGGGTTCGGGCTTCCCCTGAGACCAGAGATTCTCTTGATGGCACTGAAAAAGCAAGCTGCCTTGCTACAGCTGCAAGGAAATGGATTCTGCCCTACAAGTATAAAGGAAGACCTCCAACTTCAGATGACATTGTAGTCTTGTGAAGCCCTGAGCAGAGGACCTAGCTAAGTTGTTATTGGACTTTCGATCCATATAAAGAACAAATACATCATGTTTTAAGCCACTAAACTTATCTGAGGTAACTTGTTATATAGCATTCATTCTTAAAACCCAGCTTAATTTCTGTAACTATTTTTGTGAGAGAACTAGGAGTGTCCCATAAATTTTGTCACCATTATAATAAACCCACTCATTTACAACGCAGTTATACCTTTAAAGAAAGAAAAAGCCCCTATAAATTGCAACCAAAGCCTAAATGACATCCCGTTTCGCCCAAACTCTTCTAGATTTTTAAAAATCATTAGTAGATAGCGTTAGTTATAAACGTTCCAGGGCAATGAATTCCACACTATACAATTACTGAAGTTCGTGAAAATTATAAACAGCATTTTTCATGTTATTATTTTCAACTGGAGTTTGTCACATACCTTAAAAAAGTTATTTTTGTAGCATTTTAGAAGTGTTCAGGGCTCAAAAAATGCAAGACAAGTTATTACTATGTCCCTCCACCCCCCACCAGAGATTAATAGCCTATGTTAAAAATGAATCCATTTTTAAGATCACTGGAGCATTTGTAAAAGCTCAGTTTACATTAGATAACCAGGGTAAACTGTACTGAAACAATTTCATATGTATAAAAATGTTCACCTTAAAATTTACTAGAAAAGCAATGCACTGTAAGAGACCATAATTAGAAATATTTAAACCGTAGGATAGCCCTTGTACTTAGCAATGTTTATTATCAACCCTATTTCATAAATAATTTTTATAAAATTACTTCACCTATTACAAGCTCATTGGCTCACTATGAACCAGACTATACTGGAAAACACGAATTATGTAAAAGTTCACCTTCCAGTAACTAAAGCCTTCTGTAAACCACGCTATCTATCATTTGGAGCCAAATGCTGAAGTTATATTGAAGCATAAAATATGGCTTAAGTTGCCTCTCTGAAGTTTGTTTGGTTGGGAGAGTGAAGGATGGCCAAAATATTGGTTTAAAAACAGGGAAAAAGCACAAGAATAGAAGGTGTCAAATGAACCGATTCAGCAGGCTGAAAAATCTGTATGTCCACACTGAAATTACAGAGCTTATGAAGTAAGTTATGTTGGCCCTAGATAAAATGCTTAAGAAAGACAATAGAAGCCAGTGAGTTATATTCTAACATTAATATTTAAAAAAATCCACACACCACACACACACCCCATGTAAAACATTGCTTTAAGTTTTAATGTTTATTTCCCCAAGACAGCCTAGCCTGTACTCTACTTGGATAAATTTTACAAGCTAGTTTTCTGCTGCTTCTAGTTTTAAACTTTAACCATGTTTCTGATGACAAGGAATGCTGCAAAAATACTCTAGGTTCAACAAAGAGTTATGATCACAAAATAATTTTTATCCATTCTACAGTGTTTCAGAATTACCAGTTGATTTTTAAACACAAAGTAGATACAGATGCTAATGGTGGCTAATCCGGTATGTTTCTTATAGCAAACTGTTGTTCATGCAACACTTGTGCTCAAAGGGGAAGGCACAGGATTTCCTACAATGAGCCACCTTATAAAGAGTTCTTTTTTACAAATTAATTTATGTCACATTTAATTTAGTGTGCATAACCTCAAAACTGAGGCATTATTCCAATTTATAAAAACCACTTGCATAACTTTTATGCAAGTTTTAAAAATACAAAGTTTTCTCCCTAAAGTGGCTCAAAATAGATTGTTCATGGCTGCCTACATCTAAGATAAAAAGATTCTAAAACAATTGAACAGATTAGGCATATTATTAAAGGTGTTCAAACCATTACTTGATTTGTACATCTACTCAAACCTCTTCATCGGTCTTTATTCAGCAGTACATATGCACCAAATTCCATTTTAGAAGTTTCCATATCATTTTCATAGAAAACAAAGTTTGAAAACAAGTAACATTTAAACACAGCACGGTATTCTACCATAACTGAAACTTTTCTTCTTCTTTACAGGACTCAACAAAATCTAAAAATAAACTATGCTGTAGATTTACCTCATGCAAAGATCTTTATGTTATCTCTGAAAATGAAAAGGATGGCCTTTAAAGCACATTTTACTGTTTTATACTATTATGGCAACTTGTGTACTGTAACACAGTCTATTTTGAGGGAAATTTTTAATTTTTTTCCATGCAAAAATCTACACAAATTAGTTTTGATGATATGGAAAGCTTTTCATAGCATCAAACGTTCATCTGGTGCAAATGCACAGGGAAACCTTCCTGAAAAGTTTTCTGACTTGAGAAGCAACTAAAAAAGCCATACTAGGTAAATTAAAAACAAAAACAATCTAAAAAAAAGGGAAGGGTGGGAAGGGTAGAGGAAAAATAGAAAACACAGGCTGCAGAGTAAACCAATGTCTGCTGCTAAACCGGTCTTTGTTTTCATGTCCAGTGTACATTACACTTGTGATCTCACTTTGATGATTTACTAGGTTTATTATCAGCCCTCTGAAGGCAAATCAAGCTTGCATGCGTTCACATACAGCACCACAACCACACTCTCTACACAGTCACTCCAGGACTAGGAGTCTGCTTCATGAGTGAAGAGCCCTAGATTTGAAAGATGAACCTGGCTCTGTATCACTGAGCCAGACATTCATTCAACATTGTCCATTCACACACTGCTTCATAGCAAGGCCTGGGCTCATTTTCCTTGACCTATATGGGCATTCTATTCTCTTTTATGCTTACAAGGCTTGAAGATGACAGTACTTCACTTTCCCCTCAATTGATACAGAGTAAGTCAATGTTCCTTCTCAGGCACTGAACATCTGTGACCTGTAGCCCTTTTTACTTTGAACAACCTAAATAAGCATCCATGTAAAGTTTTCATTACATTTTGCCACTCATTCTCACTCGCACCCACTCGCCATCTTGACCTCATTTGGGCATTTTCAGTTGATTCCAAATGAAATCTTCACATTTCTTTCCCGATTTAATGCAGCAGCAGATCCCATGAGCCAAGCTTGATGGATCAAACCTTTTTATATATATGTATATATATATATATTTCTCAGTGCTGCATTGTACCTAACTTCCATAACATCTTTCTAAAACTGGAACCCTTCTGTTGGTACATTGGCAGATGAATTGAAACCAAATGTTCCACCCTGAATTGCTTCTGGAACAAGGCTAGGATCTTCATCAATCTAGTGGAAAAGAGAAGAGAATATGAGAATTAATTTTAAAGTACACTTAAAGAACATTATAGTAGTATTCCCTTTAGAAAAGTGTAAGAGAATTCTAGGTGATGTGTGCTCCAATGTACTACCATGCTTTAAAAAGATCAATCACTTTGTAAAGTCTTTTTCCTAAGGAACACAAAAAGTGGAAGAAAATTAACAGCATGTACAAGATAGAAAACTTTTGAGGAATGTAGTAGTAGCAGTAAGCTGGAGATGGTCCCATGTTTCAGAGTACACAATGGTACTCACTACAGCTTTTCTGTAGCTAGGAAAGCGATAGTAAAAAAAAATATTTCAACTACTGTTAGAAATCAACCTCAGTGGCACAGGCCTGTAATCCCAGCAATCTGTGAGGCTGAGGCAAGAGGATCACTGAGTTGGAAGTCAGCCTGGCAACTTGGTGAGATTCTGTATCAAGATAAAAAACAAACTAGGGAGCGGGGGGAGAGGGGACGGTAGAATATAGCTCAGTGTGAAGGCCCTATGTTAAATAGTCAGGATTTTATCCTCCTACACAAAAAGCAAATGCAATCTTGGGTTAAATATTTAGTGGGTGTGGGGCTATAGTGCTAGGGATTAAACCAATGGCCTTGAGCATGCTAAACATATATTCTAGCACTGGGCTATGCTCATAGCTCCTGGTTAACTTTTAATACCAACTAAAGAGACAGGTATATGAGCTTAAAATAGTAAAATAATTCTATTAATAATGAAGCTGTGTGTTTTACATAAACTCTGCTAATAATATTCAAAAATTTAAAAAAAAGGGGGGGTTGGGATGTGGCTCAGTGTGATGACCCTGGGCTGGATCCCTGGTATCACATACAAAAAATAAAGGAAGAAGAGAAAGAGAGAGCAAATAAAAATAAAGCCTATTTCATTGAATATCCAAAAAGAAACCAACACCCCCCCCCCAAAAAAAAAAAACCCCACCTTGTATTTTTGCTATTAGTTACTATTGAATCTAAAATATCCTCAAAAGTCTCCTGTGTGCAGGTGATGAGGCACTGTGCTCATCAGTTGATCAATCTACTGATGTGCTGTCAAGGAGATGGGCCACCTGGGCTATGAATTGGAAGAGATCTCTCTCTCCCTGGTTAGTTCCACTTATGCTTCCTGTCTACTACGAAGCAAATAGCTTTCATTAGCCTCATGGTTTCTGTGTTGGAGCCAGCTAACCAGGCACAGACTGCAATCTCTGAAGGTATAAGCTAAAATAAACCTTTAAGTTGTAGGTGTCTGGTATTGAGTCTCTAGTGATGGCAAAGTGACTAACACACTGTTAAACTAAAATGTTCTCAATAGATTTTAAAATATGCATGTTTTGTGACTGTCTACATAGCAAATGACTCACTAGTACTTACTGTACTAGTTCATCCAGACTTAAGATTTACATGTCAGACTAAGAAAATGGGCTACAAAGCAAGACTCTGTCTACAACAAAAAAGACTCAGAAAACTGTAAAAATATTAAATACATCATCTGAAGAGAAGAACTGATCGATGATCTCATAGGCCAATTTGTAGATGTCTTCATTTTCATGATTTTGAAGCTGCTCAATTTTCTCCAGTCCTGAAAAAAATTTTATGAAGTAAAACAATGGTAATATTTAAAAAGTACTAACATGTACAATAATCTTGACTATTTTATCAAATTTTTATATTAAATAATTTTTGGATCATAATTTTGACAATTTATTCTATAGCTATATCATCAATATGAAAATATTGAATGTACAAATATATAGTAATTATCTGAAATGACTGAGTGCCTAGCAGCATATAAATATGTAAGTAAACAACAGGACATGTATGTATTAAGCACTAACTATATGTAACCAATATTTACAAAGAGTATTAAACATGTAAAATTACTCTTATTTAAAAACAAATCTTCATGATCTCTAGCACCAGTCAAATTTTTCTAGTGAACAAGTATGAAAGAGAAGCTGAAGATACTGGCAATTAATAAATATGATGTTTAAGACTGCTAACTGTAGTGGAAAATGATCAAGATCAACCACAGTACTTCACAGGAAAACAACTTTCCTTGTAAACAATGAATCTATTAAATCACAGGCAGAAACATTAAAAAGAATATACATACTTAATACATAAATTGGATCTTGTTCTGCTTTATAATTTAATATAATTTTAAGACTCCTGAAATAAAGAATACTCTATCCATTCTTCAAGAAACGAAGAAATGGGCTCATTACTTGCTCTACACACTCTACTTTTGTGATCCTTCCATTAAAAAATTTAGCTATTACACATAAGATGAGGACTTATAATCTGTTGCTTCATTTCTTTTTAGAGCTTCACAAGCATAAAATTCAAATGTCTGCATAACTTCACAAGGATATTTCATAGGCTCCTGTATTTTAATCTAAAACACATTTTGTTACCTGCTTTCCTCATTTAAACTTTCTGTCCTACAATTCTTACTTGTTGACAACCAACAGCAGCTTGAAATTTGAGAAAACCTAAGTTTACTTTTCCTTTAACTAAAGTCCAAAAACCTCAGTCTACCCATTTCTTGAATCCTGCCATCTCATTTATTATTGCCTTCATTTATTGTGGCTCACCCACCATATGCTTTCTTAATTGATCTCCCTGCCCTCTCTCTCCGAACACCCATTCCCCAGCAATCCACACTTTATCTAAACACATCAATGTCCCAGGAATGTCCCAGGAAAAAAATTCTTTAAAGGCCAGTCATACTCTATGGTAAACACTATTAGGGAGTTTATACATATTCCTGAGTCTTACCTCTAGTGAGGTAGGCAGTACTCAAGGACCTGTACTTTTAATCTATAAAAAATATTTTTGGTCATTAAAATATGTTCACTTGGTTAAAAAAAAGTATTAGTAAATATAATTAACTATATCTGCTGTTTATTTTGCTGTTATTTACCTTCTAGTTGGTTCCCTAACAACCACCTCCACCTCCTGTTTGTATCTTGAAGCAATGCATCATGTATTTTGCTGTTTTGTCACGTCAGTAACTAAACATGCCTATTTCTGATTATGCTGATTTTTAAGGCTCCTGATTCTCATACTTAGTTGAGAAGGCACTACTCTTTCAATTTCTTTTCCATTCACTTTTCAAAACTCTGTCAGATATATCTTTACTTTTATACTTCTCTGGGTTGATAAGATTTACATCCCATGTCTAAGACTTCCATATTCTACCTATACATCAAAAATTGAAAACTAGTACGAACTGTTTACATTCCAGGTTAGCTTTAGTACACAGTCAGATTTGGTAACTACCACTATCTCTATAAAATAAATGACTTCTTGGGCTACAGAGCTCTAAGACTTCACAGGAATCTGTTATTCACTACTTCTCCAGTTTTATCTCTTTGCAATTTCTGCTCCATACTTGGTGATTCAGCAAGACTGAACTACTTATAATTTGCTGAACGCTATTTCTCACCTCAGACTTTGCTCATGATGTTATCTCTGCCTGGAACACCTTTCATCCCTTTTTAATTAATTTTTATTCATCTCTCAAAATCCAGCTCAGATGTCACTTCCTGCTTCTTCCAGGATGGATTAGGTATCCCATTTTGTTGTACATTTCTATTAGGGTAATTAGCACATTCAATCAGTTCATAATTATCTTTAAGACTAGACTACAGGCCTTAAGGACAAGGCCTGTTTTTTTTTTTTTTTTAACCACTATCTTTCTGGTGGTTTAGCACAATGCCTGTTCAGTAACTGGCAGCAATTCAGTTACCTAAGCATATGCAAGAGGCTAAGCAGGACTGCCTGTACAGAACATCATATTTATCATGTTACTTAATTATCTAAGATAGAGAAACAACAAAGTGCTATAATAGTCAGAAAATAAAGGTAGTTACAAAAGGACTATGGGAATGTAAAATAATCTCTATTAATAATCTTACCCCCACATTCTTCTATAAGATTGGCTATGGTTTCTGCCTCGTCTTCAGCCATTTTTAATATATTACTTAGTCCATCGAGTACTACCTGCACAACCTGTGCATCTTTTACAGTCAACAAGTTGCAAAAAGGTGGGATAACATTTTGTTGGATAAGGTAGGCCACCTGAAAAAAGAAGATCATGAAATAATAAAATATAGGTCAATTTCAATAGTGTACCATATTTGACTATAGTAATTTTGAATTCTGTATATGTAATTATGATTTCATCTGTTTCACGTTAGTAAGCTACATTATTAATCTTTCTTTTTTTAATGTAACAAGTTTATTTTCTTAAATTTAGGGGGGAAAAGTAAAGTGAAAGAATCACTCAATTTTATATTTTTTCACCATAAGCAGTACTTTCAACGATCCTTTCCCTTTTAAGGGAAGGAAATTATGAAACCAGAGGAGGCAGTATACTATTATTTTTGAAAGTTCTAATAGTCTAATGTAACAGCATCTACTATGACTTACTTAGTCACTTCTCAATTCATTATTCTGCTGGTTTCATAGTTTCTAATCATTCAAATATTGTTATATTACTACTGTTGTGCATTCCTTCATTCTGCTTTGTAATCATGTTTAAATGAAGTCATTGTTTACCCCTGGTCCACAGCTTTTGTGTGACAATTTATCAACATAGTATAACTCAGCTCTAAATCTTTTTGCCTGAACTGTGAAACTGATGACCCCTTTAACACTATTATTTCCCTGTCAGCTGGCACAATATTATTAAGCTTTCCTTCTTACATAATCCTGACGAATGTCTCTTTAAATTTAACAGTCTAGGTAAATAATATTCTTCATCCTTTTCCTAGTCTCAGCTGTGTGGTTTACTTTTCCATGCTGTTTTGCTGCTGGTAAGTTTATTGTGGCTAGCTATCTGGCTGGCTTGCACTGTATCTCTAGTCCTTTTGGAATTTTTTAAATTCTGAAATAGGTTCTTCGTAAGTTGCCCAAGGAGAGCCCTAACTTGTGACCAGCCTGCCTCAGTCTCCCTGAGTGTTGAAGTTATAGGAACGAGACATTTCACCTACAATTACGTAGGTTTTGTTGTTGTAGCTCATTTCTAAAGAGAGTACCTGAAGCAGTTTCTGCCATATTAACCTTTGAAAGCTATTCTTCCAAGTCAACAACAACAATGACCAAACAACCTTGATTGTAGGCTTTTTTTTTTTTTTTTTTTTTGAGACAGGGTCTCCCCTGTAGCTCAGGCTGGTCCTGAACTCACTATGGAGCCCAGGCTGGCCTTGGACTCACGGCAATCCCTCTGTCTTGACTTCCCGAGTGCTGGGATTACAGGTGTGTGCCACCACGCCTGGTTTATGTGGTGCTGCGGAATAGAACTCCAGTACTTAGTGCTTGATTTAGTGCTTGCTAGGCTGGCGCTTTAACCACTGACCCATCCCTCCAGCCCTGATTATAGACTCTTTGATCGTAACAGATTGCAAGGGGTCTTGTGGTATGGCTCAGTAGTAGAAGTAGAACATTTGCCTTGCATGCCTTACGTCTATCCCTTAATGCTGAAAACATGGCAGAAAAATAACATCTCTCTTCTATTAAATGAAATGTGACTACACAACATCACGGTGACATTTCAACATGAAAAACAAACAATATTAATCAATAAATCAACCACTGAATAGAACTAGACATGTAGTGCAGCACAGTACTTGATTTTGTATGTGTAAAGCTCTGGGTTCAATATTAGCTTGGAAAAAAAACAGAATAAAAAAAGAGAACAGAACACCACCTTGCTATTATTTTTAAATATAACTTAAATCTAAATATAATTATACGTACAGTTATTTTTTCCAGTTTTGAGAAATAAATAAAAGCTCAACTTACTTGGTCTTTCCTTCCACTAATTGTTAAGTTACTTATGGCCCAAGCAGCTTCTTTCTGAGTGCCAAAATCCCCCTGAAAAAAGCAAACCAAAAAAACTAAAATTGCAATACAGGGCAAACTGGAATGAGTTTTTTTGAAATGATTTTCCAACTGTTTATTTCTCCAAGTTCCTAAATACGTTCACGGCTTTATTATTATTATTATTATTATTATTATTATTATTATTATTATTATAGACAGTGTCTTACTCCTACTTCAGCTTCCCAAATGCTAGGATTACAGGCATGTGCCACCACACTGGGCTTTATGTGGTGGTGCGGAATCACACTCAGGTACTTGGACTTGCTAGGCAAATGCTTTAACAGCTGTGCCATTCTTCCAGCCCGTTCATCCTCCTGAGTAGCTGGAATTACAGGTGTGTGCCACTCAGCCCAGGTAAATACCTTTAAATGGCACCGACAGAGGCTAAGGGCATAGCTCAGTGCTTAGACAGCTTCCCGAGTATGCGCAAAGCCCTGGGTTTGATTCCCCAGCACTGCATAAACTGGCTATGGTGACACACACCTGTAATTCTAACAGCATTCCCTATAAAGGAATCAAGCCCTGGAGAAATAGTTAATTCAGGTCTAAGAGAGAAAATACAAAAGATAAGGCTGGGAATCATGTCATATTCAAAACGTAGAAAGATCTCAAAAACTACTAAGTGATAGGGAAAAAAAAAACAGATAAAAATTTCAGTAAGTTCCCATTGGTAAGGGAGAATTTGAGTGCCAAAAGGGGACTAAATTAGGAAGGCAAACCTAGTGGCACAAGCCTGACATCTCAGCACTCTGGAATGCTGAGCCAGGAAGGTCGCAATTCCCAGACCAGGCCGGATAATTCAGTAAAGCCAGAATTTCAAAATCAGACATTCACATGGACTGGCGATATAACACAGTGTCAAGGCCCAGGGTTTGATCACCACTTATCTCATCTACTACCATATAAACACATTTATTATCAGTAGTAATGGTAAGAGTTTTTACAAAGTCCCAGAATAACGACAATTTTGGTATAAGATAATACAGAGAAGGGCCAGGGATTTCCAAGAAGGGATGTATCTTGTATAGGTTCTTCATTAAATAAAAAGGAAAGTATATGTTTACATAATTTGTTAGATTTAAATTCTTTTCCCCTTATTCAGACATAAACAAGTTGATTTTCTTACCTTATCCAAAAGGTGTATTATCATTGGTACAAGATTGGCATCAATGACTGCCTGAACCTGCTGCTGATTTCCTGCAGTGATGTTAGATAGGAACCACACTGCTTCCTGTAGAACAAGATCTTTTCAATATTTCTCATTAAAAAAATAAAATTCTGTATTTGAACTAAGAAAAACAGCATTTATTACAGTGTTGAAATGACTTATTATTGAATGACTTCCCTAATAAAAATATTAGAAATCTCATTAATTCTTCTGCCCCTTTTCCATATTTTCTTTGGATAAACTGTTAATGGTTCCTAATGCAAGTCACAATGAACTAATCTTTCTGAAGAAATTTTAAAAGCTATGCTCCCAAATAGCATGATTCAAAAAGCACCCTGGCTAACTAAGGAACTGAGGAGTTGCAACACAAACAAAAATTCTAAACTTGTGAAATTCAATGCCATTCTCTTTCATGTAATGTGCTTGTTTTATTTTCTATTCTACTCTAAGAATTTTAGTCAAAGCAGATAAACTTGAAATATTTAGAACAACGGAGACACCAAAAATGAAGTAATGGGTTGTTTTAGTATATGTACGAAGTGGTGCAATGTTGCCTATGCTGGCTTCGAACTTGCAAAATCCTCTTGACTCACCCTCCAAGAAGTTGGAACTACAGGCGTGTATCACCATGCCTGACTAGTATACTTATTTCTAATGGTCACTCATTGCACCATTTCTCTCAAGAGCTAAAGTGGAACCAGTACTTGACTGCTTTATTTGTCTATCCTAATGATCTTTTAATGTTATCCTTTGTACTATAATCATGCTAATTTCAAAGACAATAAATATACTACTAAAATCATGGCAAGAAACAAGACATAGTACACAGTACATCCATGTACAGAATTAAATTTATCAAACCAATTTGTTGTATTTACCAATTTACTAAAGGGCAAATTTTTCTCTCTAAAAACCAGTAAAACAAATTTTATTCTTTAAGAATCAGTTTTGGGTAGTGTACTCTATGCTCTTTTGGATCAGATCACAGGACCATGTTTAATGAGCCTGTCAGAGATTTTAGGGTGTTAGGCTAGTTAGGTGAGCTGTTTTTGGGTTATAATCATTGGCAATGTTGTAATAAACAACCCATGTTATTTCTACAACAGCCTCAGATGCACTCCAGCATCAGCATCACCATTCAGTGCCCCCTTTTCATAGCCATCTCAAACACACACACAGACATGCATACACTCATTAACTATATAAAATATTAAACTAGAAGAATTACTTAGTATACATATTAAAAATTTCCAGTCATACAACATTCAACACCCAAGTATCTCTATTTCATCATTTCCAAGAGAGCCAAAAAAAGTACTGTAAGATGAAGGTGTAGCTCAGAGGTAGAACACATGCTTAGCATGCATGAGGCACTGGGTTTGGTCCCCAGCAATGCCAAATTTAAAAGAGACTGAACGAATGAACTTTGCAACCGGTTTATTTTATATATATGGAAACTCATATAACAACTTTTGTTATGAAGAGTGAAACATTTCCCCTTGACGTCTAAATGACATTTCATATTGGAAATACATACTTTTGAGATCCTGATTTGATAAATAAAACCTGCCATTTATGTACTATTTTTGTTTTAAATACTTACTTTATTAATTTTCTCTTTGGGATGTGTCAGGAGTGCTGGGAAGTGTGAAAGAGCATCACAATTCAAAACTACTTGTGTTTGCTCATCAGTTCCAGTAACAATGTTGCCCACAGCTCTAAGTGCAGCAGTCTGAAATGTAAAAAAAATTTAATGAGATGTTACTGAATGTGAAATGTTCCTTATTAAAAGTTACGCTGGATAATTCTGAAGGATAGATGCTCTCGTTTATGCATTTTTTATTCCAACTAACTTTCCCTTCCTGAGCACATACTTTGTGCCAAGCACTGATTTAGGAACAGAGGTGTAAAATGGAAAACATAAAAGTTGTAGACTTCTCATATAGCTTTCATTTGGGATACTGGGGCCTGAATCCAGGTTCTTCCAAGTACTAAGCAAGAGCTTTACCACTAAGCTATGTACTCCGTCCTTTTCTATTTTGAGACAGAGTCAGGCTGGCCTGCAACTTGTGATTGCTTTATCTCAGATTACAAAGCAGTTGGGGTTACAGGCATTACAGGAATCAAACGTGGTATAGTTTACTGTAGAAAAGAGAGTCAATAAATAAGGATATTTACAAAACTAAGAAAATAAGACCAGCCCGGATTATAGAGTGCGACCCTATGTTTAAAAAATAAGGAAAACAGTAAGGTAACACTTTAGATTTGTTTAAAAAATTAAAAGCAGCAATCTGCCCAATATTAGATTTCATTATTACATAAGTATGAATTATCCATTATTTTCTACAGTTGCACTATTTTCTTTGAAGACAAAGCTTTTCCTTCCTACTCTCTAATAAGACAAATGATGCAGGTGTTTAAAACAAAAAGAGATGCAAACTCCAATAAATTCACATTCAGAATATACAATTCTGTTATTCGTTTTTCCATTTTATTGATATGTGTAAGTGGCAAAATTTAAGGTTTACATTTGTCTTGAGCACTTTGTGCACATACATATCTAGTCAAGGTAACAAGACCTACCCTGCTCTCCTTTCGATCCACCCCCTACCCACCCCCTAACCCCGACCCCACCTTCCCTTTATTTTTCACTTTAAGTTCCGTTAACAATTCTGTATTTATTGCATGATCAAAGCTGCACAACCGTTATCACTATCTATTCTAAAACATTTTTGAGATCACAAAAAAATAATACATGTGTCCATTAGCTATTAGCACCACTGTCTTCAACCTCAGGTCTTTCTGTAGCAACCACTATGCCCATGTCTATTATTTATTTATTTATTTATTCATTCTAGATATTTCATATAACAGGAACAAGTTGATACTATAGCATCCATCAGCTTTTCATTTCTTCTCAGGGCCAAATGATTACTTAATCATTCATTAGGGACAGACACTTGAATGCTTTCTACTCTTAGCTACTATCAAGACTCTACAAACAGCTGTGTTCAAGTTTTTGTGCTGACTTTTTTTATTTTTGTTTCTCTTCAGTAAACACAAGAGTGGAACTATTGGCTCACATTTCAACCTAGAACACTAACTTTCTTTGAGTAATACCTAAAGGAAAATTCTAAGTCCTATTTTTTCAAGTACTAATTCCAAGTCCAGTATTAAGACTGAAGACACATTCCGAAAAGAACAAAACACAGAAAAGCCTAGACACCTATACCAAGACTTAAGCATCAAATTAAGAAATGCAAACTCAATGATAAACATAGTGAGAATACTTACAATAAATCACAATTATCTTTAAATGACAAACTAGTCATCTAGCTAATTCTTTCTGAATTTGGTTTACTGTTCAAAGTGTGTTAATGTTTACGGCAATATTTTCTACTCTCTCTGCACATCAGGGTAACTAAGAGCTTTTTCTTTTTTTTATTATCCCCTAGTGGCCTCACCAAGGGATGAGGTCTCACTAAACTGTCCATATTGGGCTTGATTCTTCCAGGCTCAGCCTCCAAGAGGAGTGGGATTATAGGTATATACCACCACACCTGGCTTTGAGAAGACTTTTAAAACTATAGTTTCTAGGAAACATGGTTTTACTAAAATAGAACCTTTAGAGGTTGTGTAAGGAAAATGAAGATTTTGCTTTAAGCTTCATAATTGATTCGGGTTTCCACTAAGAACTGAGGAAGAATGACCTGACTACTGATAGTTTTTCTTATGCTATTATTGTACTTTGTAAACTTTATGCTATTATTAAAACTTACTATCTTAGAAAGCTAGGGAGACACAGATGCATCTGCTTTTACCTCTGTAATGAGACAGTTATCAATTATGTGTGACCTCATCTTTTCTGTCTCTTTCTAGATGTAAAGTTTCTATGTATAATTTTTACATATATATTAGTCTAATAACTAGTACTTATTAAATGGCATTACATAAAAGATTTAAATATTAGAGAAAAAATTATTTAAATGATGACATAAAAAATTTTAAGAAGTCTCTACCAATATATTCCAATACAAAGCCTGTAATCTCAGTACCAATAAAGCTAAGCATCAACTTGTCAGATGAGAAAAAAAGGACAGGGAGATGAAGGGAAGAAGGAAGAACTACAAACACGAAAAAAAATAATCAATATTTACTTCAGATGTCACCAACATTCCTAGACTGAACTATGCTGGTCTACATACTAGAACTTAATCTACAATAGAGTCGCCTCTCCCTTTTTCTTGGCAGAGGAGGAAGAAGTTCTTACTGAAGTGTAGTACTAATCTCTGAGAACGGGGTGAAGTTAATTCAGGACTTCCAGCTCAGAATGATTTTATGCTGCCAATGCACTTTAAACAATTCAAACTGTACAATTTTTAATATCCTGAAAGCAACTAGCAACAAGAAAAAATTTTGATAACAACAAACTTACCTGAACTTTAACTTCCTGGTGGCTGAGTAGAGGAACCAAATGAGGAACTATTCCAGAGTCTATTACCATCTGTATTTGTTCATTGCCAGCGTCAGTAAGGTAAGAGAGGGCCCAGACTGTATCTACCAATATCTAACAAGTAAAATAAAAATTCAAAGTCTTTAAATATTTCCTCATTTTTAGTAATTCTTAGATATATACAAACGATCCAATGCTGTTTCACTATGTTGTTTCTTCTCTTACCTCAGTTCACTGGAATCGTGATCTCTATTGTACATCCTTTAGCCATATTCAAGATGTTTAGCTTAATTATTGTTACAATCACAGAATGGTATCCAATCTTAGTGCATTAAGCTAACCATACACATGAGTACATGAACTAGGAGAAAAAGACATTCTCTTTCTCAAAATGTTCAGACTGAGGGGTAAATGGTCCAAGGATATAATGGCTACTGTATATAGTCAGAAAGACTATGTACAGCAAACACAGTGGTCTAAAACATCTGGGCTCAATAAATTTAGGAGTTCTCTACTACCGTCAGTACCATGCAGGTATGCCTAAAGTATCAGTATTATAGCAACTTCATCTTCTCCAACCAGTGTGCTTTTGCCTGGCTTATTCATAAAACCAAATGCAAGCCAAGTGTGGTTGGCACACATCTGTATTTCTAGCACTCTGAGGCTCAGACAGGAAGAGCACAAGTTTGAGGCCAGCCCGGGTAACTCAGTGAAACACTATTTTAAAATAAAACATAAGAAAAGGGTTGGGGATGGTGCTCAGTGCAAAGGCCCTGGGTTCAATTCCCAGAACGGCAAACAAAACAAAACAAAATGAAACAAAACACACACATACCCACACACACACCAAAAAAGTCAGAGGTAGAAAGTTGTCCACAGCTGCAGAGTGAGACATTAAAATAAGTCTAGCTAAAAAACTATACACTTTACACTAGCTATTAATTAAAAAATAAGAACCCTTTGTAACTAACAGACTAAAAACAGCCAACAGCCTTTAATGATTGTATTTTGAGATACAATGCAGGCTACGTGTTTAATCTTTCTATATCAAGTTCTAATTAGAAGTTATGGTCACAGGTCAGTATGACAAACTGTTAATTATTGACAAAAAGCAAAGAAATAATAACTGTGCCTGATACTTCAGTTCAATGTTGTTCCAGAATATGGACTCTATCAGATAAGCCAGAAAAGTTTAAAAATCTTTAAAATTCTAGATCTTTGTTTTATGCCTGAGATACCCAAGAAGCTCTAAAGAAAAAAAACAGTACTTAGTCCTTCAAAATTCAAGAAAGCTCTCATACGTATTTAATATAAAAAAAAAATCAGGGCTGGAGGAACGGCACAGCATTTAAAGCACTTGCCTAGCAAGCACAATGGCCAAAGTTCAATTTCCCAGCACCACAAAAAGGCAGGTGCGGTGGTGCAAGCCTGTAAACCTAGTTCTTGGGAGATTGAGGCAGGAGGACTGCAATAAGTTCAAGGCCAGTCTGAGCTACATAGTGAGTTCAGGAGCAGCCTCGGCTACAGAGCAAGAGCCTATTTGAAAACGCACACAGACATGGATGCAAATGCAAAAAATTTCACAGACATGAAGTATCAGAATATGTAAACCAAGTATATAAATAAACCAAATTTCATTATCTACACACAACTAACTTCTAATTTTTTTGGAGTATCAATGAATGCTAAAATCTGCTGATGCAGGAAAAAAATTCGAGTTATTTGCTTATGGCTGTACATGAAAAATAAAACCTGGTAAATTTTTAAAAAGCTAAGCATGTTCAAAGCTAAGTATGTCTATGGTATATTCAGATGTGAATCAAAAATAACAGGAAACTTGTATGCATCAAAGTTTATATTCTTCAGGCTATTCTGGGACTAATTGCAATCCTGTCTCAGCCTACCCTACTGCTGGGATTACAGGCATGTACCACCACACCCAGCTTTTGTGGTGCTGGAGAATCAAACCGCGGGCCTTGTGCTTGCTAAGCAAGTGTTTTAACTGCCATGCCGTTCTTCCAGCCTATCAAAGTTTACATTGCTATGGTTTTTTTTTTTTATTTTCTATTTTTTGCATTTACTTGATATATATGTGCTACAAATTAACTACATGCAACTTGGAGAACTTGAGCTCATACATATAACTTTTTGACCACTTTTTCCCCACCCACTTCCTGGTCTTGAACTCACTACAGAGCCCAGGCTGGCCTTGGATTCATGGCAATGCTCCTGTCTCAGCCTCCCAAGTGCTGTGATTACATACAGGCATGTGCCACCATGCCCAGCTTATGTAGTGCTGGGGAACTGAACTCTGGTACTCCATGCTTCCTAGGCAAGCACTTTAACGGCTGAGCCATTTCTCCAGCCTTTTCTTTTTCTAAGCAATCCATCTCCCCACTTATTGTTATATTCAGCTTTCCAAAACATCTCCACACTGCTTTCCATAGTGTATGTTTTGTCTTAGCAGCATTGTAGAAGTGTTCCTATTCCCTACAATCTCACCAACATTTGTAGTTTTGGAGTCTTGGAAAACCTTTTTCATTAGAGAGGTCTCAACATTGTTTTGATTTCCATTTCTCTGATGGTCAGCATTTTTTCATGTGCTTGTTAGTTTTTTGTACTTCTCTTGAAAAGTATCTTTTCAATTTTTTATGCGATCATTTATTTTGAAAAATCTCCTTGAGTTCTTTATATATATACTAGTTATACTTTATATATTACTAGTTAATTCTGCTTGAGGAGTAGCTGGCAACTTTTTTCCCATTTTGTGGGCTGCTTTATTCACCTTCTTGATGGTTTCCTCTGCTGTGCATAAGCTTTTTTAGCTTCATGTAGTCCCATTTGTTGATTCTTGATGCTATTTCTTCTGCAGCTGGCATTCTACCCATGAATTCCTTTCCTATCCTTTATGTCTTACCGTGTTTTACCTATTTTGTCTTCCAGCAGGTTCCGTGTTTGTTATCTAGATCTTTGATCCGTTTTGATTTGATTTTGGTATATGGCAAAAGAGATGGGTTTAGGTTCATTCTTCTACACATGGAGAGGGTATGGGAGGGCCAGAAATGGAGAGCCATTTTCTGCAACATCTTTTGTTGAAGATAATTGTCTTCTCACCAGCAAATGGTTTTGGCCCTTGTTGAAAATCAGACGGCTAGGGGTGCTCCAGTTTGTCTCTGTATCTCCAAATTTGTTTCAGTAGTCTTCCTGTCTGTTTCTGTGCAAATACCAAACAGATTTATTCACTACTGCTTTGTAGTATAATTTTAAGTCTGGAATTGTTATTTCTCCACTTTTCCTGTTACTTAGCATTACTTCAGCAATTTTAGGCTGTTTCTGATTCCATAGACTTCTAAGAAGAATGTTGTTGGTATTTTGATGGTACTTCGAATCTTTACACCAATCTTCTTTTAACCTAATTTTATTTACATATATATGCAATACATGTTTACAATGAACTTGATTATTTTGTGCACATATACATCACACAAATATTATACCCTTTCCCCCATTTCTGGCCCTCCCATACTGTTCGCATCCCTCTGTAACTCCCACTATCACATCCATTTGGTTCTATAGAATGCCTGTGTTCTGGGTTTCCCAAATCATGGAAACCATGCATTATTTAACATATTAAATCTTCTGCATCTGACTCATTTTACCATTCAAATCAACATTTATTAGCTCAGTTTCCCACCCCTGGATTGGGCTGCAGTGGCCATATTTGATGTCTTTTCTCTGGGTCCAACAGAGCCCTTTATTGGGATGATTTGCCCGAAGTTCTTTTTTTCTGTATCTTAGTGTGTTTCTTTGTTGAGATTTTTTAACATGGCCTCTCCCACCAGTCCACATAAGAAAAAAAACTATAGCAATGAAATTCATAAGACTAGAAAATGTGAGAAAGAAAAAGTCGTTAAATTTTATACTCCTTAGCAGAGTACTGGAAGGTACATGTTCATTCAAAAAACGTGCTACATTAGAAGAGCTAATTCTATATTGAATTGCTACATTAAGTGAACTTAAATCACTGTCACGTAAATATACTACACTTAAAGAAATAAGAGTGGTGTGCTTAGGTTATTTCAGATTTAACTTTCACAAATTGTTTACTCACATTTCACTAATTTTGATAGATACGGCTTATTATTTTACCTACCTATCCACATCTAACTTCATGGATACACATTTTTAAAGATTTATACCAATTGTCCATGTTGAATATAATTGTTTTGCAAACTTACATAATATTTAAAAAATCATAATTATGGGCAAAGATTCACAGATTTTATGAGAAAGTTAGTACTCTTTTAGAAGGATACCAATCAAATCATTCAAATATCAATCTGTTTTTTAAAAATTACACTTTCTTTAGATGTTTCCCTTCTCTGTATTTTTTGGTGCTGCTTGTCTCTCTGCGTCTCTCAAAAGATTCCTTAGTATTTTCTGCAATGTTGGGATAGTGTTCTCAGATTTCCATAGTTATTCTTAGTCATAAAAAATTACTTCTTTTTCAACTTTCAGGGATAATTTTGCTGAATACAACCTGGGTTCACACTTGCTGTCATTCAAAGCTTGAAAGATACTGCTCCAGGCTCTTCTAGCCTTTAAAGTTCACATTGAGAAGTCTGCATTAATACGAATGGGTTTGTGTTGGTGGAGTAATCTCTGTTTTTCTCTTGCTGCTTTTAATATCCTCTCCTTATATTGTATTTCCAAGGTTTTGATTACAATATGCCATAGCAAGTCTCACTGCTGGTTGAGGGTATTTGGTGTTCTCTAAGGTTCTGGTATCTGAAAATTAATTTCTTTTTCTAGATTAGGGAAATTTTCTTGCATTATTTCAGTGAATAAATTCTTTGTACCATCAGTGCCGTCTTCTGCTCTTTCTCCCACACCCAATAACTCTGAGATTGGTTCTCTTTAAATCATCTATCAGTGTTGTATCCAGGTACTTTGCTCATTTCTAGTTTTGGAGTTGTGCCTTATTATAGCATTTGTTTCCTCAGCCTTGTCTTCAAAGTCTGAAATTCTGTCCTCACAATACATGAGTCGTCTTCCTTTGATGTCACATATATTTTTTTATATACTGAATTTGGTCTAGATTTCTTCTCAGATTTTCCACTTCTCTATCAAAATGCTCCTTCATATCTTGCATTTCCTTAGTTACCTTGGTCAGCTTCTTATTTGTGGCTTCAATACATTCAGTGAGCTTTGTCTCCATTAGGACCACTATTTGCTTAGTAAGTTCCTCTTTGAGCCTGCTTACCAATGCTTCCATTTCTTTGAGAATATCTTATTTGAACGAGTTGTCTGACTCATTTATTTGTTTCCTGACTTTCTTCCCTATGAGTTCCATTATTTCAGGGCCCATGACATTAGTTTCTGGGTGTTTGGAAATCGCTGTGGGTGCCCCGTTGCCTTGTCTTCTTCCCATGTTCTTGTTGTTAATGGACTTCATTTTAAAGGCCTAGCTGACAGGTTTCTTTGAATGAGTTATTAGTGTGTGTCAGGGGAGCCGAAATCCCTCTGAGTTCTCTGCTGGGAGTAGGTAGTGAAGGAATAGGTAGTCTGGTGGCCTCCGAGGTATCTTGTTTACCCAAAGCCCCCCCCCCCCCCCCCAAGAAGAGTCTCCTGCCCATCCCGGCTTCCCTCTCCTGGGATGGGGCTCTCCATCCACTCTTGGAGGTGCTCCCACTATTTTGAGCTGTTCAGGAGGTCAGCAGCCTTTCTCTCAGCTCTGCTTCTGCCAGTTTCTTCCTAGGCACTGTTCAAGAGTGACCCCCAAAGCCCTGATGTGCTCTTCTGAGCTTTCTTTTACTCTAATCAGTCAACTAGTCCAATCCTAGACTTTTCTTCTTTTTTTAATGGCTTTTGTTTAAGTCATTCCTTTTTTCCCATAATTTTGCCAGTATCTGTTGTCTTTTTGAGTTCTTGATACTACCATTCTTACTGGAGTTAGACTGAATCTCAGTTTTGCCTTGATGTACATTTCTCTGATGGGTAAAGATTCCAAATATTTTTTTTTTAATGTATTTACTGGCCATTCATACTTTGTCTTATAGACAAAACAGAACTGTTCTATCCATTTCTACTGCTTATTTTTGAATAGACATACGAGTACTAATGATTTGTGAATGTTGATTGTATAATCTGCTACTGTACTGAATTTACTAGTCTATGGTAAATTTTATAATTACAGCATAGTACCAACAATTCACTTATGGCTTATGAAAGCAGTTTTGATTCTGCTATCGCGGAATTTCTTTGGTGGCCTAATTTAAGAACTTGTGCCTAGTATGTATTAAAGGTTTATTTTCTGTAATCTCTACCTATATTACATAACTGCTATAAAAAGTCCAAATAAGTTATTTGCATGTACTTTCTAAAACCTTAGATTATCTGCAACAAAACAAAGCCAAGTTTTGGGCAGAGATCATGATTACCTAATGAACTGTTTATTATGCCACTGCTTGGTATAGTATAATTCTAACTTGTTTTTAAGACAGAGTTTTCAACGTTCCTCAGACTGGCCTGAAACTCATGGACTCAAATGATCTTCCTGGGTCAGCCTTCCTAGTGAATAGAACTATAGTTGTGTTTCATTTTCCACAGCTGCCAAACTATTCATTAGAACCAGAAGTTCCAAGTTTTTGACTGCTACTATATATAGTTATTTAACTCTGGTGGTTTCCCTAACCCATTTTCTTTTTTTCCTTTTCCTTTTTCATTTGTTACGGTGGGGACTGAAGGTTTTCACAGCGAGCTACATTCTTAGACCTTGTTTAAATTTTAGTTTCTAATTTTGAGACAAGGTTATCAGTTGTCTAGGCTGGGTTTAAACTTATGATCTTTCTGCCTCAGCATCCAAGAGTCCTGAGGTTACAGGCATACACCATCCCATCACAATCAGCTTCTAGTTTATTTTAGTTTTGGTGGTGCTAGGGATTGACCTAGGGTCTTGCTCATGCTCTACTACTGAGACACAACCCTCTCCCACATTCCCAGTTTCTCTGACAACCAAAGCCTAGTCTAACCTTCATAAACAATCGTGACCATCCTCCATTTCATTCATCCTCCCTGAGTTACTTTTTACTTTTGTTAACTGTATTGTATGTTCAGATATTAAAATTCTGTATGTAACAAAATATTGCATGAACTTTGGTCAGACATGAAATTGGTCACAATTAACAACCCCCCAAAAAATTCCGAGATTTTTGCTATGTTGTTTGGAAAATCAAATGATCTCTATATTAAATGATGCCTGTTTTTTTTTTTTTTTTTTGATCTAGAGTATCCCCAAAAACCTCATGTTCCTTTAGATACTCTGTACTGATGGGAGAAGGGGCCACAGTGGAAGGGGATGATGCTTGGTGTTTGACTTAGAGGTTGTGTGCTGGCTCCCGCCATCCTTTGTTTTGGTTCTGTTCTGCAAGGAGCTCTGCCTAGCTCTGGTCCCATTTCACCATTTCCAGTCACCCACCTGTGAACCTCTGAAACGGTGAGCTAAAATAAAACTCTCCTCCCTAAAGCTGTAGATGTCGGGTATTCTACCCAGCAACAAAAAAATAGCTAAGAAAGAATGATAAAAAAAAAAATCTTTTATTTTTCACCATGTTGTTTGGATAGTCAAGTCATCTCTATATTAAATGAAGTTAAAAGTCATGTAATTGGAGAAACAGAGCAAAACTGGAATTGAAGGGCAACTGATTTTCAGCTTAGTGTATATTTACTAATACAAGTATTTCTCCTTATCTTTCAATAAATAATAACAACATATTAAAGTCCTATCAATTCCCAAGCCACCAACATGACCTTCTATAAAAAAAATTATCAACAAAGACATGACCTTGAGTGCTATGCATATACATTCAGGTATGCGCATGCACTTGCGCGCGTGTGTGCGCGCACACACACACACACACACACACACACACACACACACACACACTTACTTACATTTACGTCTGTGTGATGAATTAAAACACACAGGGCTGGAAGAATCTGAGGAGAGAAGCAGATTTTAAAACACATGTAGATAAACACACATGCATAATGTTACCTATTTCATTTATTTTAAAAAATCTGTTTACCTCCTGAATGGTTTCCATTGGTGGTGGTGGGTCTTTGTGGCGACATAAGTTGACCATAACCCAAGTAACATTTCTTAAGAATGTTATAGGAATAGATGGACTAATGAATGAAAGTAAAGGTTTCACAACGCCAAGACTTATGACATAATCTCTACACTGTGGTCCATCACCTATAGAAAGAACCAATTCAATATAATATCAATAATAAGCAATTTCAGAAAACACTCTGCTTCTAATATTTCAGCCAGATCACTCTAATTTTTTAAATATAAAAGTTTTAAGCATATGACATCTGAGTTCACATTCCAGGTCGGATCTAAGAGAACCAACACTAAGTGCTAAGGTATTCTTTTGCATATTAATCATATCTTTTGCCTTATAAGCTACTTATTTATGCTATCAAACCTCTGCAAAAAAGTATTCTTTAAAATAGTTTGTGTGCAAAGAACTCTTGCTTTTTCTCAATTGTAATCTAACAACTTTTCATACAATAAAGATAGTTCAAAATGCTACTAAAGAAAAAACATACAGAATTTGTATTTATGATCTAAGAGCAACAAGAATAAAGTATAAATATACATTACTCTATGCACTTAGAAAACTAAGTTTGAAAAAAAGAGAAATAGTACTAGGGTAGTGGTTTCCAATGTGATTTTTGAGCTTGAGCTCAGACTTACTAAAGCAATGTAGTGGGCCCAGAATTCTGTGTTTGAATATGCTCTCTATGGGATTCTGATAGCTTACTAAGATTTGAGGATCACATTTATAAACACCTGTCAAATTTAATCTCTGTATGTAGTATCACTGTATATTCCAATATTAAAGCCATGCTGAAATATTGCCATTAACTATAAATATTTTTCCCTATACTACAGTATCTGGAGACAAGATGGTTGATGTTATTTGTGTCCATGTATTTGAATTAATTGTAAAAGGTCACTGCAAGAGCAATTCCAGTGAAGATGGTGGCCGAGTAACAGAGATGGATAATATCTCCACGTGAACCCACATAAAACGTTGAGAATATAGTCAAAACAGCCTCTTCAATGTAGCTAGGAAAGGGAGGAGCATCACAACAATTGAAAGGAGGCCATGGGAAGGTCTGAAATCCCAAGATACATTGCAAGCAGGGAAAAAAACAGCAGCCCAGGAAACAACCCCAGGCTAACAGGAGAACAGCTGTGAGCCTCAGTATCTGCATATGGAGAAAAGTCAGCAAGGAGCCTGGAACCTCTGACTGAGATAGGAGAGAAAGCAGTGCCCCAACAAATGAAGGCAATGACACGAAGGTCAGAAATCCTCAAAACATACCAGAAGTGTAGAACAACAGCAGCCCAAGAAACCACTCCATGCCCATTACTTAAGCGTGGCCTGTACATGCCAGAATCCACAGAGAAAATCCTGGATCCCAAAACCTGGAACCTCAGACCATGATAAGCATGGATCTGGGAGAAGTGTGAACTGATAGCAGCTGGTAGCCCCAGTCTCCAAATAATGAGCCTGCAGGCAGCGCATACTTGAGCTCCCTATAGAAAAGGGCTCTGAAGCCTAGGTTAAAAGCAATGCTTGTAGCCATTAACAGGCAATGGTGCAAGGAGGAGCCACTAAAAAAAAAAAAAAAAAAAAAAAAAAAAAAAAAAAAAAAAAAAAAAAAAAAAAAAAAAAAAAAAAAAAAAAAAAAAAAAAAAAAAAAAAAAAAAAAAAAAAAAAAAAAAAAAAAAAAAAAAAAAAAAAAAAAAAAAAAAAAAAAAAAAAAAAAAAAAAAAAAAAAAAAAA